>CAEGAE010001939.1:0-110672 GCA_903067095.1 Girardinus metallicus
ATTAGTTTATATGTGCAATCTTAGTCTTTTATGTATGCGTGTGAGAAAAATTGCATATGTGTGTGACATTTTAATAGCATATATGTGCAATTTTAATATTTTGTGTGTGTGAGTTTTTAGTAGTGTGTGAGAGACAAAACATAGTATTTGTCCTAAACGGCTCCTCATATTCGTCACACAGAAACATCTACCAGCTCTGTAACGTCATGATGCTCTTTGCCACCCATTTGTTGCGACCGGGATGATATGTAATGTATTTTCCGGTATTTTCAGTAAAGCTACGCATCTAAAGCACAGCCGCCCGCCGTGTTCCGTCTATCCGTTTATCTGTATAAATAATCTCGCCGGACTCCAGGCATCGCTGCCGTCATTTTAAGATGCTTGTTGGTCCCCCGGAAAAAGACAAAAACCCAGACATTATCATGACTCAATAAAATCTTCTGAGGCCGAACCTGAAAACTGGACGTTATGCTGCTAACACTTAGCTTTCGTCAACAGCTCAGGCGGAAGTGAGAACGCAAATAAAGTCCCGGCCGGAACACGGTGTGCTAAATAATAACACATAATATAACGAGGCTTCGAGGCTGGTTAGTTTTCCTCGAGGAATTTTAGTAATTGAGGTACTCGAATCACTCGAGGAATCGTTTCAGCCCTAAACTGAAGCTTATTTTTGTTAATTCACAGTTCAATATCGTTTTTTCTTCAAGATTTACTGAATATATATACTTTTTTATTTATAACATAAATACAAAACTTACAATTTTATTTCTTATTCTCTTGTTGGAGGTGGCACACTAGCAATGTAATTGAGACAAAAAAAAATTATTTTGTGGGAAGTATAAAATTATTTTAGTAAAATAGAACTAAATAAATAAATGAATAAATACATTTTCTGGTGAAACACTATGTGCTTTAGAATAATTATTCAAAAAAGTATCAGTTGCAGCTCCAGTGTGACTATTGTGCTGCATCTGTGTAACTTCAGAATGTAATATTAATAAAATTAAATTTTACCTCTTCTTCAGTTGCAGTCTTTGGAAGTTTCATATGTATTGCATTTATTCCAATCTGCAAATACAAATAAAATTCTTTAAACATTTCAAATTAAAAGTGCTTAACAGCTACTCAAAGCAATTCCTTAGATCAATAATCTGACTGATAATCTGAAATTACCTCTGCTGCTGCCTTCAGCTTCATGCTGATGTACAGATTGGAATCTTCACGACCTCCAACCTGCCAAACCATAAAAGTATCACCTCATAATGTCTAGTAAACAGGGACAATGCTCATGCAAATGTACCTATGCACAGTCTGTATTTATGTTAGCACATAAAGTCAATAACAGGGACATAAAAAGGACAAATTTCTGTCTGTCGAACATAATCTTGCCTGTAAAACAACCAGGCCAGGCCTGAAGTTGGGATCCTTGAGTTTCATTTGTTCCACATCTTTCTTCAGTTGCTCCCTCACTTGCCTAAGAAAAAAAAAACAAACAAAAAGGCCATATCATCCATGTTATTTGTCCAAATCCTAACAAATGTTCAGACCAGACAGATGCATTGTGGGCATTTTGTTTTTAAACCAATGATTTCTCTATGCTGCCAATCTGGTTGCACAACAAAGTGACATTTCCAAAGGATTTTCTAGTTGGAATGTTTTCCTTATCTTTATCTGTTTCATAGTCTAAGTACTGGAAACATTCCAGCACTTTGTGGAGTTAAATGACAGGGACAATTGCACCAGAGGATTTGATAAGTAAGACAAAAAAAAAGTTAACTGGACTTTAGCTTCTAATCCATTCAAAAAGCAGTAGTATGTTAGACAATGATTGATTGCTTAGCTCATGTATGCAGACACAGAAAGATTGTTCATGAAGCTTCAACCATGAGATGCAACTTCTGTGCATGACTTTAACTAAATCAAATTGTGTATCACCTTTTTTTTCTGATATTGTAATATTTGCAATCATATGGGCAACTAAAAGTAAACGAAAGCGGCCACAACACACGGCACAAACCATACTTGCAGTATGTATTCAGATTGTTCAACAATTTCTATTAAGCTTCAAAGTACAGAACTTTTTCATGTATTGTCCAAAAATTAAGTGACTAATGAGTGATATGAGGGGCAGCAAGTTTTCATGTCTTGTGACAGGCATGTGCAGCTAAATTTCTTCCATGCTGCTGCAGGAGAAAGGATTTGTCCCTTTGCATGTGCCAGTCGTTTGTGAAATGTAACCCTTGGAGAACATCTGTGTTTGCAGATACTGTAAAAAAAAAAAAAATTCAAATGTGACTTGTGCATGATATTTTGTCAAACAGTGCACTTCAGGTCAGTGGACCAAGGGGACAAAGATCGAATCCCACCACAATCACACACAGCTTACAAAATCCTGCAAAGATCTGCACACATTCAAGGCCTAAGCTAATCAGATAAAAAGTAAAATGTAAGTATCACAGTCATGAGTTCAACGCATTAATGCTGACCTACATAAGCTGAAAGCAGATGGGTCCACTGTGAAAACTCTCTCCATCCTTTTATCAACTTTAAGTTGTCAAATAAAGAAAAACAAAACAACATTTTGTGGTCTCTGTACTTTGGAAAACTCTCATCAAATACTGCAAAAGCAACAACAAAAAAGCTTTGATAACGTACTCAACTGAGTAGATGATCATGTGGTACAAACTGCTACTGCAACTCAACAAGTCAGCGGCTGAGTTAGCCAAGAGTTTACTCTGCTCACGCAAAACTCCTTAAACATACTAGTTCAAATATGACACTTACGCTGAAACTTCTTTCCCGCTTATGATTTGAGCTGACATATTCGGTCTGTGTGTCCGAAGCGATGGTGACCAGTGCAAGCTCGCCCTCTGATAAGACGAAAAGCGTGGTGAGACTAGCTCTCCAAATTACGCTTATTCAAAAGAAGCATGTTTGTAATTACGTCGGATGCATTAGCAAATATGGAACTACGCTTAAAAATAACCGTAGAACTTTCTGGAATAGGCCCAATCACGGAGCGTAGTTCACTGACGACTGTAGGAGAGGCGTTACTTTACGTGAATACGGACCAATCAAATAGCTACCTAAAAACATTAGAAATGTCTTCTGACCAATAGCATTTGAGAAACGTTTTTCACGCAGTAGAATTAAAAGAGTAGACGCTACATTAGCTGGCTTTGTCACAGCGCGTTTTCCACACTGAGTTTTAATCGACAGGAATCACGGTTTTCCTGATAATAAAAATGACCAAATATAGTTGCAGGTCTACTAAGTAAGCAAAATTAAGCTTTGCATATAGTGGTAACAATAACAACAGCAACTATATATGAGCATATTTTGATTAAAAATGGTAGAAATCGATATACACTCTTTCTTTTCGTTTATTTTCATTTCTCCTTTTTTTCTTTCCTTTTCTCCTCCTTTCTTTCCTTTCCTTTTCTTTTATTTTCCTTCAATATATTGCATTATATTCACGAAAAGCGCGACACTCACAACATAGCGGTGATTATGGCGTACGACTAGCAATCACGGGACATCTACTCTGCAAGCTCTGCATCTCCGAACAGATTAGGGCGTGGCTGACGTAATTCCTGCAAGCCAATCAAATACCCTACTAAATACACTAGGACTCTCTTCCAACCAATAGCGATCCTGTATTTCTCTTTTCTCTCAAAAGAAGACTGAACTAGTGTAACTCCGCAGAAGGTCACCAGAGGGCAGTACCGTGTTTACACATGATTATAATAAATATCGTCTGAAAAGCCTCGGTGTTTATGTAGGTCAAATGAAGTGCACGCTGCTTTATTTGGGATCCATTTGGAGACGACAACTCTGAAATATCGGCAGAAAGTGCGAGAAAATACCATTAAGAGCTTCTTATTTTATCGAGCTTCAAGTGTGACGGGAGACATGACGAAAGACGGAAAGCTATGGAGAGTAGATTCAGTGGTGTTTTGAACGACATCGAGGAGCTCTCGCGACTCTCAAACACTCAGAACAATTTCCACACCGAAAGGTAAGTTGAATAAGGAGTCGCAAGGCTGAAATTAGCAGGTTTCTAATCGTCCTACTAGTCCCTGGAGGCTGGATGTAGACTTTTAAGACTGCACGTACTACTCTCTGTTTACGTCAGTGCTAAACTAGCCGAGAGGGTCGATCCAGACCCGTCAATTGAGCATCTATTCACGTAACACTGAGGCTATCTAAGTTCGTCTGGATTATGTTTGTCCAGGTCTAAGACGCTTTTTGAGGAGATTCGAGCCTCCATAAACAACAATGACGAGGAGGATCGCTCCTTCTGGAGGCCTGTGCTCCCTTGGGGGGGCGTTTTCACAATCAAGGCAGGGCGCAAGGCCATATCCTGCATCCCTCTGTACGTGGAGGTCCAGCTGAAAAACACATGCACCATCGATGGCTTCCTCATGATCTTGTATGTGATCCTGCGAGACAACCAGGGCTTCCACAGGGAGCTGGCCGTCTTTCTGGGGAAGCAGTTCGTGGAGCATTTCCTCTACTTGATGGACTCCTGTGACTACACCACAGTGAAGATGCTGTGGATCTGGAACAGGATGTCTAAGAGACAGTACCGCTCTGAGATCCATCAGGCAGCGATGGAGATCGACCTGTTTGGGAACGAGCACGAGAACTTCACGGAGAACCTGGAGAACCTCATGTCTACCGCTCAGGAGAGCCTGTGCACCAACCGTGACTGTCCGGGTCGCTTTCAAAACGTCAAGAAAACCACCATAAACATCAGGTATCTTTGGTCCAGGAAAAGATTAGAAAACATAATTGTTTTGCTATTATTCTCATATATTCACCTTTCCCAACAGCCCTCCCCATGAGCTCCCTCACAAAGACCCAATCCAGTCAGCGGTGAATGAATTCTTCAGCCCCAAACTCCTACTCTGCTCAGAGCTAGGGTAAGACACTATGGTAAGACATTTTTTCTGTTTTAAGATTCAGTGCTGCAATATTTTACCCATCTGACAGGTTGAATATCTTCTTAGCAGATGTGATGGCTTGAGGGAGTTTTCTCAAAGGATATTCTGCCACGGACCCCCGCCTTTTGTGATCCTTAACATGCAACAGTGGAGGTCGGAGGATCTGTCTTATGTACCTTATCACCTGGCTCTTTGTCAACACAGGTATGATTGTGCATAACTGTGAAGTGGAATAAAAATAATGCATGTCTTTTCCAATATTTTAAATATTCATGCATCCTTATTTAACATTAAGTAAAGATCCATGGTAGTAGTTGCTATACAGGCCTTTCAGCTTATGTTAGAACAAAGAAAATCTGATATATATCTCTTTCCTTAGATACTTACTAGAGGGAGCCACACTCTTCAACATGGAAGAGCATCACTACTCGGCAGCTTTCCAGATAGACGGTTGCTGGATGCACTATGACGGTTTGAGAAGCGATAATCTGATCCTGCTGCATAAGCCCCCGGAGCTCCTGCTGCTTTCCTCCTTGGTCTACATCCGTGCATCTGACAAGTGACCAGTTGGACACAGTGCAGCACTTGAGTAAACACAGCAAACATCCAGTGTTTTTTTTTTTTTTTTTTTTTTTTCCTGCATTATTCCAGTTTTTGACATTTTATATCTATGTAATTTTTTAAAAATCTTTTGTGAATAATTCATGGTGTTAGTATACTTAATTTGCTAGAAGACAGTTGTTCGTGTTCTGTTTCAGCTGATTGTTTACTCCAAACATGCTGATAATTTACATTTTATGGAGGCATGCTTGGAATCCAAGAGTACAATGGACTATAATAGTTCTGGGTTGATATGCAGCGGATCCTAAAAGTGTACACATCTCCTTTTTAAATGTTTTTCTTTTTTTAAAAAAGATGACAATGATTGTTTTTAAAGCTTTTCAGTTGATTTTTTTTTACAATTCAACTGAAAAACAAATCTGTTTGCAGAAAAAAAACTAGATGCAAAATTTTAAACTGAAGCTTTGTTGATGCAACTTTTGAGTCAGTTTCAGCATTCAGCATCCTTTAAGTACCTATCTGTATCCCACAACCAGAGTTTGGTTAATATTACCCCACTGTATTACAAAGGTTCTTAGTCTTTTAGGTTATCAAAATACCTCTTGTCCTCAGATGCTTCAGGAAACCATTATGATGCTGAATAATAAAATCCATACTCACCTTGAGTGTTTTGAGTCAAAGTTGACTCATGCAACTTCACACTAGTTCATTCAGCTCGATTTAAAAGCCCTAATTCTGTCTTAAAGTTTTCCTACTGCATGATCTCTTCTGGTGATGTCTAGCATTGCTTTTGTGCCAAGCTTTTTGTATCTTCTGGAGTTGTAGCCAGATTAACACATTTTTTTAAACTACTTCTTGTAGTTTCATTCTTAAACAAATAAAACTTGACATTTTAATAGGGGGTGTGTAAATTTCTGAGATTTGTTGCCTCTTAATAAACCCTCTGTTTGTTCATTCTATAAACCAAGACGTAAAATAGTTTTAGCATTTATTACATGACTCAATCTCAGCATAATCCTTAAAAAAATAAGAGTGCTTGCAGCTATGACTTTTTTAATATATTACTTGAGGGATCTCCGGCACAAGTTTAGTGTTCTGATTTAAGCACATCAACCCTTATCTAAAAATTAAACTGGTGCTGTAATTACACTGTGGCATAAAAGAAACCTCAAACTAACTTCTGTTTTTTTAAGCCGGTAAAGGTTTTACTCAAAAGTGTGAATGCTATAAACACAATGTCAGTTCAGTGGTATGAATTTTTATTTTTCTTGCAGAAAGGATTGTTTGATTGATTTTGGGCTTTCGTGGCATGAAGCACTCAACAAATCCATGCTGAAATGTTCCCATCTCAGCAGTTTTGCAGCTTCCATGTTAGATGTTTAGATTTTTTTTATCCTCTAATAATTACTGTTATCACATAGTGCCTCTGTCAATAAAGCTTTGACATTATTTTTTTTTTTCCTGCAGATATTGCCTTAATATAAATAAAAATATTTTTGAACACATCTGTTTTAGATTTTTGTTCTCTGAAACATGCATATGAATCTTAACAAAACAATACGCAGCCATGGCTTTTTTTTTTTTTTTTTTTTTAAGGCAGGCTTTTATTTTAATCTGGGTACAACTGCACCACACAAACTGAGTAAAATGTATGTAAAATGTCTTCAAACAAAACATGAAAAGCTACAGTCTTCGTTATACGCGATGTTATCTTTGACTTCCAGCATTAATCCACAGGATATTAAGAAAAGAAAAGTTGAGACTCCAGACACACTATGAGAAATGGTTAAAAAAAAAAAAGCGAGAGAAGCAGAGTGGTCATTTTGGCTAACACTGACATCAGTTTCACAGGAGTTTTCTTCCTCTCAGACACAAATGTAAAGACTGGCAGCTGAATGCACACTTTAGGTCGTTAAAAAGTCATCCATCTGCTTTCTTTGTACAAGCACTTTGGTGAGAGTGATGGCAGAGAAAAAAAACAAGATGTTGGTTAGGCCTCAACAAAAATGCATACATACTCCCTTTCTTTTTGCAGATTCATATTTGCAGATTTTCATCACCTTTTCTTCCAAAATGCATTACAATAGCAATCAGCATTTACCACAGGAAGAAACAAACAAAAAAAATGTAAGGAAATTGATGCTCAATCAGTCATGGTAGCAGAAATGAATTTCAACTAATGTAGAAAGGTGAACAAAACTTATTTTGCATTGGACAACAAAAATTGGATAAAACAGCGAGTAGGCATGGGCTGGTTGCAGGTGTATAAAGGTTTAAGAAGATTTTAGTTTCAACAATGCTACACCTTTCTAGTATATCTTCCTCTCCCCTACTTGTTGCTGCATACTGCTGTCTACATGGCTGAAAGGGGATCACATATAAGAAAGAGAAATTTCCCCAAAAAATCTCAGTCTTTGTGTGGTAACTGAAGGAGAACCAATCACTCATGTTCAAAAAGAAGCAGGGGGTATGAAGTTTCTTTTGTGTTTCCACAACTGAAATAAGATTTTATCAAATTCTGTTTTGAACATGTACTCAGCCATCCTTTTGCACAGGCACCCTGGGCCAAGAGCCATAATCTATCTCAAACACTGATACTGAAACAGCCAATTATGTTACGAATATTAGCTTCTTATACTTCTGCTACTCCATAAGAAACAGAAGAGCAAAACATTAGAAATAATTCATTTTCCATTTTAAAGAAAATCTCTAGTATTTCGCTATATTTTTTGTTATGAACTTTTTTTTTGCTTAAATACCATGCAAAAAACAGCATCTCAATCCTTGCCTAAGGAAAGTATAAATAAATATAAACATTGTCATAGAATTACAAACTGGTTGCTTACAAATTCAATTCAGTTCGATGGAAAGTACATATGTAGAAGCAAACAATAAGGAACTAATTAGGAACAACTGGACAAATTTGCAAAGTGAATGACATTGTAAATTTTCATTCAACAACAAAAATTTCACAGAAGACAAAAGCAAAGTGGCAAAGTCTGTAGTGTACCTCAATGTGGTAAAAGCTATCCTGTTTTACTTTAGCCTATTATCTATGATAAATTGTAACCTCAATGAACACATCCCATGTACAAGAACAAAATGACAAAGGGTCAGCGGTTCCCTCAGATGCTCCATTAATGTCCACGTGCCATGTGGGGTTCTGTTACAGAAATGTGAGATGCCTTGGCTTTTTAAAAGAGACAAACACAAAACATTTTCAGTCGAAAGAAAAAAAAAACGAGTCTTATTGCATCATCTAAATGCCATTAGCTTTAAAAAAGAAAAAAAAAAGAAAAAAACAGGTAATCAAATGACAATATGTGGAATATATTTTGGTAAGTGCAATGCAGAGAGCTTGGTTAAAAGTTGTGCAAACACCAGCACACGCAAAGTGACTAGACTTAAAAATTAACAGTGACTCAGCAAAACAGCACACACCTACTCTCTCTATTAGAGCTTAATGTGTTGCAATATTTCTCTTGAGGATGGGTGGGATGGAGGACAACTTGGCCTGAGTCGGCTTGCACAAACTTTGGTGCTTTGTCTTTGAAAGCCACATAACATGGAAAAAATGCAACACTTACAGGTGCATTTAAAAAATTGAGTGTTCCATTTCAATAATTCTAAAGGACAAAGGTTATTTATGTTTATTACATACAGAGTGATGTATTCAAGTGCTTGTTTATTGTAAATGCCATGGCAAGTAAGAAACCATTTAAGACGTGTTGTGGCCCAAAGAATCATGAGAAAATTGCTGACTTGACTGATAGTCACTGACCCCCTCCACAAGAAGAGTGAGTCACAAAAAGTGATTGGTAAAGATGCTGGCTGTTTCTATACCCTTATGTGTGAACATTTTAATGGAAAGTTAAGCAGAGGGAAAAATGTAATGGAAAAGGGTCCATAAGGAACTGTACCAATTTTTTCAGAGCGCTTTCCTGTTTTGCTAGTTTTATGGAGCTTCAAATTTATCTTCCAGGAAGGCTTACCTTCACACAAGTACTGATTGATTATACTACAAACTAAATGAATGTATGAATATAATTAAATATTCATCAATATAAATGAAGCACTTTAGATATATCACTCTGTAGGTAATAACTCCATAGTTTTATACCATTTTTTTTTTCGAATTAATTTTTTGATAATATTCCAGTTTTTAAAACATGCACCTTTATAAGAAAAAATTTTTTATTTTCTTTCCCTTTTTATCTAAACTTATTTTATTGCATGGTGAGGGGCCATTTAGGATGCCATGCATTTAAATGCCCATAAAGCAGATTGCTAGCATAAAATGTAAAAATGACCTGGAGATTAAGCATACACTGACTAGAACATGTGCAGCAACCTAGACAAACAGCTAAGTCCTGAATCCTAAATATAGCACCAGTTAATATTGTGGACAAAATTGGCTGAGACACATTTCAACCATTATAGAGACAAGTGCGTGCATGACCTGACCTTTAAAATTTGATTTTTTTTTTATGAAATAATGGAGGATGACGCAGAAGCGCGTAGGTGACAAACTAAGGGGGAAACTCCTCCCTCTCAAGTGAATCAAATCACACACACATTCGCACACACATTAGTGACCCAGTGCAGATAAACATTTACAGGCAATGCACTAGAGGATATATTTATCTATATATTTCATTTATACTATTTACAAAAGAGAAAGGCAGCCCTTTGAGGAAAATATAAAGTTTCTAAGTTTGCTCTTTTTTCTTCCTGTGAAGCACTGATTTGGATGCAGAACTCGTCGCCTCACTGAGCTCGAGCATTAGTTCTACACGCGGACAAGTAACAAAAAAAAAAAAAAAAAAAAACGGATCCATCCGACATGCACATACCCTCTCGTGCATACACACCTACAACCACAGGTTCGCACAAAGACACAAGCAAACTGCAGTGTTCTACAAAACTGTAACATAGTTCTGAATGCAGCTGTAAATCTGAAGCATTAAACGTACTGACGTGTAAAATAGAGGACATAAATGTCAGCTAATGTAACAAAAATCTCCTATAACCCCCTGGGACATGGCTCGAAGTTCTCGTAGTGGTCCAGCAGCACTCGTATCCAGGTGCCTGCGCCGTCAACCATCCAGATATCTTCCTCCCTTCCCTCTGCTGCACAACCTTTACGCTTTTACATCTCTGCAGCGAGACTGGGATCCCCTCCATCCAACCAGCCAGCTATTTGTGCACACCCAGCCACCCAAGCGAGCGCTCAGATGTTCTTTCAGGCGTGCATTTGCTCCTGGAGAACAAATGTGGGGAAAACAGGAGAGCAGGTAACAAAAAAGAAAAGTTTTCTTTCAGAAATTGTTTTACTGAGTCCTAGCTGAACGGGCCATTGGTCAAAGGGCAGTCAGACCAAAATTGCAACGGCAGTACATCATGCCGCTGGAGTCCAACCAGCTGTCTGAGATGGGGTCGTAGCGTTGGACAGTGTTCAGGTAAGACGACCCGGAGTGCCCTCCTACTACATAGAGGTAGTTGTCCACAATGGCAGAACCAACACCTGCAAGAAGAATGGTGCATTACATCAGCAGAACAGCAGTGAATTGAAGCGCCACCAAGAAAACCGTTTATTAAAAACCTACCAGTACGAGGTTCGTTCATTGGCCGACAGGCTGTCCACTGGTTCTGATGGGGGTCGTACCTCTCGATACTGGACAGGTGGGACACTCCGTTGTGCCCACCCACCACAAATATGAAGCCGAGCATGACACCGACACCAAAGTTGATCCTCTTGTCTGCCATGGGGGCTACCATTTCCCAGGCGTCCTTGCTGGGGTCGTACCTCTCCACACTGAAAACAGACCAAATGCAGTAAGAAAATACCAGAACCGGGTCTGTCTTAAATGATCCAAATCCCTCCAAAGTGCTTGCCAGTTCTAGATATGGCTTTTACATGCCATTCATTTTAAAATGATAACATCTATGGCAGCCACCACAATTAACAGCAATTGTGGTGTTAATTGTGGTTATTATTAACCACAACAAACAGACAAAAACAACATTTGCCCCATTTATTTTTACAAAGGCAATAGTTTTTTTCTGTGCTGCGACTAATCTTTTGCCAGTACTGAAATAATTATAAAAAGTCAAAGTCCTCATAGTTAAAAAAAGTAATTTATACATTTTATTTTCTATATATATAGCTTAAGTCAGTTTCCTAGATTTATTACCAGCCAATTACACAAATATACAGGCTACACACTTTTTAGTTTCTTAATTGCTCTGTATTCATGTTTTACTCACAAAATCATATGTTCTTTTTTATATCGACAGTGACTTCATTTCGTATGAAAGCATTGTCATTTTCCAAGCTTACCATGCACTTAACCACTGCATATCACTTCATTTGTGACAGACTTCAACGTTTTTAAAATAATATAATTTTGTCCTTAATGCTAGGGTTCTTACAGCTGAACTAACTTCAATCAGGTGCTCCATTTCAAAATCTATAACAGACCTGTCAAATCTGAATTGGGTCACCCAAAGCCAACCACAGATTCTATAACGTCCAGTTTAGATGATAAAGTTAAAAACACATTTATGTTAAAAATGTTGGGATTAAAAAAACAAAACAAACAGCAATTATAAATTCCATTATTTATCTGTAATAATGACTATGTATTATTACAGATGTATTACTTTAACATGTAAATTGCAAGTATAACACTTTGTACTATTTTAATATTGAGGTCCAAACTGTTCTTTGCAGTACAAATATAGCACACACTAATATTGCGACAACGCTAAATCACTATATATCATGCAGCCTGTCAATTCGATTTTCCTCAAATGTAAAAAGAGAGAACTGAATTTTTATGTATCCAATTCAGCAGTTTTCAGACACAAGGCAGTTTATACAACTACAACTGCAGAGAGTAAAGTTGACAAATAATGAGGCAATTGCAAGTCTGACAAAAGTAAGAAAGTCCTGATAAAGTTAAGCAAGAGAACATTGGGAATCTGGGATTGTTTTGCAGCTCAGTTAAAAGGACATACAAACCACAAGGGGATGAGGAAAATGTTCCCAGAGGTTCTCTGTCCAAACACATTCTCCTGCAGGGCTTTGGGTGTCAAGGAAACAAGCAACTGGGATTCAGCTACAGGGTGATCAACAACACAAATGCAGGCACCCTTTCCATGAGACATCGCCAACACTTCTGTAAAAATCTTCTCTGCACTTGTTAACGTGCTAGTGAGAGTTTTCTCAGCAACACTAGATATCCTTCACATAATTGCAAGCTCTATTTATAATCCAGCAAGATCATAAGAAAAAAAGCAGCTTAGGAAGTCTAAAAATCATCGATGAGATCAAAGTTCAGACCATGACCAGTCCAAAAACTCCAATCACATGTCAACAGTAGATAACAGACAAACAGTCTTTTTATACTGATTTTGTTTAGGAGATTGTAAAAGGGATCAAACCTGTAAAATAATGTTGCTCAGAAAGATACCCCACAGGGTAAAATGGTGAACAGCATTAAGATTTTTAACAAGTGCAAGTAAGTAACACAAATCAGCAATTTCATAGAGTTTGACAATACTTTTCAGTAAGTTTCTCAGATTTGTGTTGTACTCCAATCGTTACCTGTTCATGTGTGCTGGGCCATACCCTCCAATAGCATAGATCATGCCATCCAGCACAGCGGTGGCAAAGCAGCTGCGGGACTTTGTCATGGGTGCCACCGGTTGCCACTCCTTCAGCTTGGGGACGTATTTCTCAACAGACTGCAGGTAGTACTGGCCGTCATAGCCTCCCAAAGCGTACAGCTCTCCAGCCTGGACAACCACCCCGAGTGTGCTGCGACACTCGGCCATATGCTCCACCGAGGACCACGTGTTGCTTTCAGGGTCCCAGGCCTCCACCGTGCTCTCATGCCTCCGATAGCTGATGCCCTGCCTCATGTGCGTGGCGATGCCTCCCACCACGTACACTTTGTGGTCCAGCACGGCCACTCCAAACTCGTACCGGGGTACGCTAAGAGGGGCCAGTCCGATCCATGAGTCAGTTTGAGGGAAATACATTTCCATGCTGGAAGAGGGAAAGATGAAAATCACTCAAAAACTTTACGCAAAAATTTGAAACCAAGAAGCATCAATCAAGTGCAGAATGAACCTTTTTTTTTTTTTTGGCTTGATCTGCCCACTCTGATGATTAGCAGGTCAAATCCAGAAAAATCTCTTTTTTTTCTAATCATTAAATATATCAAAAATAATGTAACATTCAGAGTTTTTTCTCATAAATGCATCAAGAGCACATATGTTAATCAGAAAGGTTAAGTACATGTGATTTATGATTAAATGGGAACAGTCTTGTAAACACCTTATTTTCTGTTGAATTCAAAACTATTGCCTCTATCAAAAGAACCTGAGATTTTTTTTAAATAAGTTTTAGTTCTAAGAAAAAAATAAATAAAGCAAATATCAAAATCTCAATCAGTCAATTCAGTGCAGCTCTAATTTGAAAGAGCAAGCAATGATTACCTTTCTAATGTGGCAAACAGTCCAGCCTTGCCTCCTACTGCAAGCAGCACCTTGGGGGCACACCTGGGCCTCGCTGACAACACAGTCTGATAAGAAAGTCTGTGCTCAGGCATAAAATGATATTTAAGGGCCTCATTGAGCAGGTGTTTGCATGCATGGTCGTCTCGTATAAGGTGGTTGGCTTCATATAGGCGAGTGAGGAATTTGACGCTGAGAAGTGGAAGGCGAACACAGTGTAACAACTGAGCGAGATGCTGCTGTCTCTCTGTTACGTCATATTTGATCCATGATTCCAAGGCGTAAAACACAGTCTCCTCCGTGTCTACCTTAAGACAGTCGTTAGAAACTATTTCATCCAGCTCCGCTCTCGTCAGTTCAAAAAACTCCTCCGTCTGACAGACCTCTTCAAAGTTCTCACAGATAAACTTAGTAGCAGCCAGGCACAGGTCATGGCAGCCATATGTCTCTGCGAAGCGGGAGATCCCTATACAGTTCCCAGCATCCAGCTGGCTTTCTAAGAAGGAACAGCACTCCTTAAGTACAAGCTTAACCTGGAGTAAATTGGCAGCCGGCAGCAGGGATTCAACTGTTTCCTGGGAGATAAACACCGTTCCCGTGTATGCGTACTCCACAATGGCCTAGGAGAAAACTAAATGTTAGTGAAACAATATAACAACCATTAGTACGGTTACTGTCTGCTGGATCTAAGCGTACCTGCAAAGCAGCCTCATCAATGCACTGGAACTCCACCTCGGAGGTCTCCTTTTCTGAGAGGTTACCTGTAAACATGGCCTTGAAGTAGGGGCTGATGCTGGCCAACACAACTTTGTGGGCATGGATCTTGGCATCACCCACTCGGAGAACAATGTCACACAGTTCGTGATCTTGCCGCAGGAGCTGGAGACCCTGCAGCAGCTGCTCCGAGTGAGGCCGTGTGAGACTTGCAAACATATAGGACTGGTCCTGCTGGTCCATCTGGAAACATGAACCCAGAAATCACTGCAGTGCATGGGATGTGGACATGATTAAGGCCTTTGTGTATCACTTGAAGCTCTAGCTAATTAGAAAAATGCTGTCTTTACATTTGTTTTGAAGTAGCACAGTATTTATTTTCCTCAAGCCAAAGCAAATAAGCATTATCCTCTAAATCCAGTGCTAACACTGCTATAAGACAGCCAAAACGTATTACCTAGAAAGTGCGAACAACTGGACACAAGTAAATCCAAATCACCAGCTGTCGAAGGTGAGTGTTTAAGCTACATGACAGATTACTGGAATGCAAATGTCATGTAAGTAATTAGGGCCTATCTTTGTGTTTTTAACGAGAGATGCCACTTAATCAAAACTCGCTAGCAACATAGCAATAAAGAAGCAAACAGTCAACACAGTAAAATCAGGCTAAGAGAACGCTTTATTTTAAACGATTTCTTTCTCTGCAATGAATACAGGTTTATCGACTGGCTTTGATCTGAGCAAAAAATTGGGTACTAATACATTTTAGCATCATTGCATTGCAGATTAGCCGCTACAAATAAACACGGATTTATGTGCTGGCTGCATCACTGATTAATATACAGTAACATGGCTGACAGATACAAAACGAGACGTTCCAACTGGCTGTAGGAAAAATGGGTATTTTGTTAAAATTGGAGAACCAAACCTGTATTATATGGTGCGTGCAGATAGCGACCGAATATGCGGTAGCGACGGCAGACCACAGGAAAGCTAACAAGAAAACAACCGAATGCCAACCAACCTAGCCACAAAGCTAAAAAACGAGCACTCACAATGACGAGCTACCAGGACGGAACACCCACTTCCGTTGCCTTTCACAATAAAATCCCAAGGAAAGTATTCTTAATAAAATTCAAAACAAAATAATTTTATTTTATTCTGAAATAGTAACAAAAATATGTATTGATTATACGCAGCATTAACAAGTAAATAAATATTATAGTAAGAGGTTCGAGAAAAAAATATAAAATAAATGATTACTGCATGCTATTTCAATGTTGTGAAAACATGTTTGTCTGAATACAGTACTGCTACATCTCAGCACTGAGACCGCATTGTTGATAATTTTATGTAGGTCTTAACAACTTCTGTCTTCATGACATTACTTCATCTCAACATAAGACTCATAAATTGAAATCGCTGTGTAGAAAAATAAATGTAAATTTTAGTTAATATATTAAAGTTAAATGTGCATCTATTTTTAGTGTATTGAGGACATGTATTTAAAAATTTGATTGTGGCACTTCTAAATATTTATGCAATTTTTTTAATTTCAATATAAATTTTTCTTGTTTGTGTTCTAACGACAAAATACATTTTTTTAACATATTTAAATATGCAAAACCGTGTTTATTAGGACTCTCCTACAAATATGTATTATTTTTTAAAATTACACATATGTGTAAAATATGTGCCTGTTATGAAAAGCATGGACGTCGACAGAGTCAGTCCATTTAAAGATGTTTCTCATCTAATTGCTTAAGAAAAACTCAACCACCTCTAAACTAACATTTAAAAGACAATTTCTGTTTGTATTAGTAAGATAAAAAATTTTATGGTCACAAACACATTATTAAAAAAATAAATTAATTTTGTTTTTGTCGCAGTGCAAGTATTTTATCAGCCATCAACCCGCATACATTTTAATCTTCCAGAATTTGGTTTAGTCGTAGAATATTTGGTATGACCAAATATGTAAGCTAACAGAAATTAATGTCAAAAACAAACCAGAGTAGCAGAAAGAGTGCAATTAACAGTTTATGAGTAAATTAACTGATTTACTCATAATTAGGTTTATCGGTTAAAACGTAGAGATTTGAGGCTTCAACTTTAACTAAATCCGCATTTTTCTTTTATCTCCTAAATAAGAACTTTTTTCTCTCTCTCGTGTTTCGTTTCCACTGCCTAACTCTGCTCCTTTTGATCTTCATCCTACTGTAGCTCTGTTACGGTGATGACGATGATGATGATGATGCTTCCGCCTGGAGGAGCCAGGACTCCAACTCGCGTCACCATAGAAGCACTCAGTTTGCGACATGCATTCGCCATTTTGCTGCCTCGGTGTGTGTATGCGTGATTGTGTGTGTGTGGGGGGGCTCCTCTAAGGCTGAATACCTTCATAGCTTCCAAACATTCAACTCTTCAGCCAACGGAGGAGAGATCCACATTTACTAACAGAGCTGTCGCTGCTGCATCATGACACGAAGAGGCTGGACGTCGGAGCAGTAGATACTTTTGCATTGGGTTAACGAAGAGGAGGAGGGCCAGCAGAAATGTAAGGTCTGTTTTCTTTCTAACTTTGCTCGCCCAGATACTCCGCACCTAACACGGTCAAATTAAGCGGAGTGGCATGTTAGCTACGCTTTGCGTCGGTGCTAACTGATGACCCGGGATAACGGTAACATGTAATAAAAAAATGTATTACTTAGCATAAAGCGGGTAAGTGCTCCACTGGAGGCATTTGTAAGTACATAATGTTAAACTGGCTATGTGTAATTAGAGACATTTGCAGCAAACAGTGTTTCAACCACTGCGCTCCGTAGCTACCCAGAGCCACAAGTGGTTGTGTTCATTTTTTAAAATTTAGCAGGATCCGTCATGCTTTAACGGGGCAATATTGAGGGTTTTTAGTTAAAGCCTTTTTTCCATGTGTTAAAGCCTATATTGTTCCCGTGGTGCTAAAAAACGACAACGGACACAAATTCACAATAATTTAATAAAACATGACAATAATTTAGAAAAAGTCTAAGTTACACAAAGGATTTTTGAGAAATCTTGAGGAAAATAATAGCAATAAAGAAAACAGATTTTTCTTTACGTAGATGTTTCATAAAATGCGGTAGTAGGTGGTGAGGCAGACGCTGAGGGCCCAGGTTTGAGTGAAGAAAGTAACGATTTAATGAAGAATGACAACAAAAAAAACAAAATCCCAAATTCCAGGCGGCACAGAAGAGGAAGGCTAAGGCTCGATACTGGGAGCAACTGGTCAAAACATGGGACCAGAGCAAAAACAGGTTAAACAGAAACGGCGAAGGACCCGACAGAAACACAGGTGGCATTAAATACACAGAGGGTAATCACAGAACGAGACACACCTGGGAACAATCAAGGGCTAGACAGGACAACGAGACACAGAACCTAAAATAGTCACACAGAAAAACTCAAATCATGACAAAATGGTCGTGTAAACTTACCAAGCCAAACAAAAGGTTTCTTAAAACAGCTTGATTTAAGAAAAGATGTTTAAAAAAGAAGAGAGCACAGACTCTTTAAAAGAAATCCCAACATAGTGTTAAAGATTCTTTAAATAAAAATGCCATCGTTTTTGTCCTTCTTGTTGTTGTTAAATAATGCAATCTTCTTAAAGAATGCATAAAATAATAAAAATAATAATTAATGTAAAAATAATTTATACTAAGTTGGTAACTGATGAATAACATTAAATGTACCTAAGATACATTTTTATTTTACAAGTTATAATAATTTGTTTTTGGTGGGATTAAGAAACTGGTTATTCTATATTTATTTCCCTGTATAATTGACAATACGTTAACATAACAGAAGTAAATGAATTAAATTCTTTAATTCATTAATTAAAGAATTTCATCCCTTTGTTACTCCAACGTGTCCTGCAAATCACATTAGTTCTCGCAACTAGCTGCGTTCTTCATCGACGCACGAGCCGAGTGATCCACCGCTAAGCGTTGTCTGTTTGAGGTTTTGTATCATCAAGATAAGTGTCGGGATTTTGTAGTGGTGTTTTCCACTGTGTTGGTTTGCTTCTTTTCAACCTTTGTGGTTCATTTCTTTTCTTAATTGTCTTAATCCTGTGTGTTGCATTTATAGACCGACCAACAGGACCTCAGTTCTCTATCATCAGCTGCTCAAGATGAAACCACAGAGTAAAGGGGAGGAACATTATTGTCCTCGCTGGAATCTGTTTTCCTTTTTGGATTCTCAAATTTGACAATCCATAAATCCGCCAATAATGATACCTGGACTAATCTCGCAGGAGATACATGACCAGCTTCTGGACTCGAAGAATTACCAGAATCGCACAAACGGGGTGGAAAAGCTTAAATGTGTCCTCTCAGAAGTGGACATTAAATCAGTCCCACCTGGGAGTGTTGAGGAGTTCATCAATTTTCTTCCCCGACTTCTAGATGACAGTAACTTTAAGGTGCTACATGGCACCTTACAGGTTTTAAACCTGCTAATCCAGAAGCTGGAGACTGGCATTGACAAATTTTTGAAACACATAGTTTTTGTTGCCCTGAAGGCCCTCGGTGATACTCGTGCTGTCACCAGAAATGAATATCATCATGTGTTTCAGCAGCTGATGAAAACTACTCCACCGCAACAAGTATTGGACCTTATTATCGGCAACTTGAAACACAAGAACTCCAGGGTCCGGGAAGACGTCCTGAACATCGTCATGGCAGCTATGCTCACTCATCCTAGGAAAGATTTCAATATTCCCAAACTATGCTTCGAGGTGGCACCATATCTGGCGGACAATAAAAAGAAGGTCCGCCACGCTGCTTTGGAGTTATTTGCTGTTTTTGACCATTACCTTGATACAGGAAAGAAGCAGCCATTAATGAAAGCTTTGGACATGGTTGAGCTCAATGAGGACGCAGAAGGTCTGATGGCAGCTGTGCACGCAAGACGAGCGAGGCGCGTCCTTCCAAAGCTGACCTCAGAGGGGATTGTGGAGTATGGCCTGGTGGTGCCCAAACCCGGACAGTGGTCCACCGGACAGCACGCTTCTGGGGCCGATCTGGACTGGGTGATAAATGGGGGCCGGACGAGCAGCGCCAGGAGCTACAGGACAGAGCATGACAGTGATCTACTGTCCGGCTATGGCAGCTTAGGATCCCTCACTGACGATCCAATGTTTCAGAGGAGGATTGTGAGCGCAGGCAAAGGGAAGAACAAGCTACCCTGGGAGACGTCGACCGACAACGAGCTGCAGCAAAGCACCACACCTAACGGGAAGAGCCTTGAACAGGTAAGCGCTGCCCTTCTTTTCTCATTGTTTTATATTTTCAGTTGTCAACCCAGCTAACTGCTGTTTTTGGCAAAACGATAAAGCAAAATGATAATTGTAGCTGTAATGAAGTCATCTATAACATTTATTTGTAACTTTGACACATAAATATAGATAAGCAAAAAAATAAACAAACTACATTTGTTTTTTATTTTTGCATAGTAGCTTTTTAGTTAGTAGAGCTATCTGCTCCGATAGCCTGTCTGTTCTGTTTGCTCTATGGCAATTTTATCTTTTCATTAAAAGTACTTTAAACTATAGTGACAGTATGAAAGAAAATTGCTGTGATTTTGAAACTGGACACCGTTCCACTCTTAGTTTGCATGTTAATAAATAAAATTTGATGTTTAAACAGAGGTGTTGGAAAACCTGTGTCTTTTTTTTGCCTTTTGTTCTGGAGAAAATATAATGTTGATTTGCTGAAATGTGATTCCCTGCATTTAGCTTTATGAAAATATTGTTTTCAGATTCTTTTCCTCACATTCACATCCAAATAATCCAAACAAGCAACAATAAAGTGTTAGTAGTTGCACTTTCCTCAGAGACAGTTTGAGGGTAAAATTTTCCTAAATATAGCAGCTATTTGTCATGGTGCAGTATGGATGGAGCTCAGAAGCAGTGAGGGAGGGATGAATCTTATTTTGTTGATTCTCATTGGGTATGAGTCATAATATTGCCTCTATGTCCATGAAACTATTTATTTGTTGAAAACAATAGAAATGTATCGTCAAATATTTGGGATAAATAGAAATAAACAGTTGTAGCTTTGCAGAATCCCTGACACCAGGAGACCACCATCAGGTGGAAATAGATGACTCATTTCGTTGCACCATGACACTTTCTCTAAAGGTGAGCAGAAACTGTTTTTAGAGTAAGCCTCCTCATTCCTCCTCATTTTTTATTAAAGCAGGTAATCATATTGCAGGAGCTAACAAAAGAACTTGATTTGCCACTGTAGCTTATCTAAAAATGTGTGTTTGCTGTGGTATGCCTTTTTTTTTTTTTTTTGACAGCAATGTTCCAGCTTAGACTCATTTGGAAAAAGCTTGTGTTTACACTGGCGCGGGTTTCCAAGCAACACCTGTAACACACAGCATACTTATCGACAGTACCGTGAAACATAATTGGTAATATCACAGGGTCACGCTTGTAAAACATGTTTAATTTTCTGTAGTTGATTCCAGTCACAGCCAAGTGCTCTGCTGTGAGTGTCTTTCAGATCCTATTTAGTGGGAATAACTTAGACATAGTGGAGTTAAGTACAAATTCATAAAAATGTTGGAGAGTCTGTTATTTGTGGTTATTTTTCATATCTTATGTACATGAACAATGCTTTTCAGTGACAAGAGAAATGAATTGTACAGATTATATCATCTCTAACCTGAACTACACATATATTCAGTCTAGAGAATATATTTACACCAAGGCCTTTTTTATGTTTGAAGATCCTTTAAGTTAATTACTTGAACTCGATCTGGTGTTGTTGCTGCTGTTAAAATAATTACATTTCTGCACATCTATAGGTTTCAAAGGGGGACTCCAGCTCGCTTTCCAAGAAGGGAGAGACCTACATACCAAGTTTCAGTACGTGCCAATACTTTTTCTCCTCCTTTTCATTTCCTATGAGTGCACCAAGACTGGTCATCATGGTCAGCTGCAGCTTTGCTCATAGAGAAGGTTTTACTGGGAAGGAGTCACCGTTCCATATGTCATTGAAAGGTTTAGGATGAGTGTGCCAAGCTGCTTGGTAGATAAGATTCTCACTGGGCTCCAGACATGCCAGAAGAGACTCTGGGCTAAATTCTCATTTAGTATTTTGTGCCTCCATTTTATTCTTGCACATTTCCATTTGGCTCTTTCCTACTTCCATTTTGTATTGAAATAAATAACTAAATGCTCAGATCTTCATTTATAAGAGTATGCTTTTCCCCCTCAACCCCTCATTCTCATTTCTCAACCCTATATTTATAAAGGTTATTTTGTGGAGAAGAGGCATGGCTGTGTGGCTCTTATAGATTTTCAGGGGCACACTTAGAAATGAAGGGGTAGCACCTGTGCTTTGAACAGAGTTTCTGCTTGGTTCTAAAAAGTCATGAAATATTGTAAATTAAGTGATCATAATATTAGACCCTAAAAAGTCACTAGATGGCCAGTGGGCACTTTTTGTGATGTCATTGCAAATACCCGATGCTATAGTTTAAGACGTTTAAAAATTTAAGAAGTTTAAAAATACTTATATTTACCTTTCTTTGGCAATAAAGTAAGTTAAAAGTTATTTATTACTCAGTTGTAACTATAACAGCATTTTTCAAAAAAAATAAATCAGAAAGCCTTAAATTTATCTCAATGAAAACCAGCATCACAGTATGGAATACAATCAGAAAGTTTATATATTTTAATGGCACAGTAAATACTGTAATGTTTAGTTTGATGTGTTTCAATATTTCAATGTTATCACCTTTCATTGTTGTTAATAAGCATAAAAATGCATCTTTCATTTAGAAATAATTTAATAAAGTCTTTTGATGGATGGCTGTGTGCTGTTTAACATAGTTTCAGTTCTTCCAACGAGCCAAAAAAGTTGTATTTGTTATAGTTTGCACTAGTTATACTTGTTTAAAATACAGCGTCTATACAAAAACAATCTAATGTCTAGTTTTGCAAGTATTTTGAAGTATTATGTTAGTGAGAAGTAAAGGTAATAAGTATGTAAAATTTTTTCATTTACATATACTTGCACAAATGATCAGTATACTTCAAATATGTTTCAAATTTGGCTAATTTTATGCAAGTTAATACCATGCTGTATAGTCTTTAAATATTAATACATTGCCTATGCAATTCCAAAAATCCAAATATTTTTGAAGAATATTAGAAGTAGATAGTTGTTCCAAAGTTACATTTGGTTTATATTTTTGTTAGTCCTCAATGAGACTAAAAAGCAGTCTAGCAACCATAATTAAGGGAAAAGTTAACTTGACATTTATGGGTATATTGGGTCACAAATGTTTGCTTTTCAACAGTGAAACCCGATTATCTATAATCTTCTAAAAGAAGGTTCTCTTTTTTGTGAGATATTTTACCACTGCTCTAAGTGTCAAGCGACAAGGATGAAAATGGGATTCAGACTTTCTATTACACCCTGATCACTTTTTATACCAACTGATTTATTAAATTTTAGAGGTTATTTACTGAAAACAAGTTAAATATACCTTCGATAGGTTCTGCTGAGCCACAGAAGCCCCTGTCTCCCAGAAGGAGGGAAACCCCTGCAGGTCTCAGAAGAAGTGGGAGCCTCAACTTGGACACAGATATCTTTAAAAACACAAACTTCTCTGACCCAGATATTGGTAAGCAGTTATTTTTTAGGGTGTCTCCCAGCAATTAAGTGAAAATACACGATTGCATAAATTTACATGATTGAGTTGCTGACAACAATCCACACCATGCTGATTGTCGAGCAGTTTACAAGTATTAATTGGTTTGATTTTTTAATGTAATATCTCATAGTGGCACCCAAAGGACGTGTGCTCTCGAGGAATCCCAGTGTCGAGCGAACTTTCTCTCTTCCCTCCAATGCTTCCACACCCGGCTCCTTTCTTCTGCCTTCCTACCCTCTGGCTACATGCACAGGGGGCATGCTAACTCCAACACTGTCCCGCCATCATGCAGACTCTTCCCTCTCCATGTCCAACACTTGGCCCAACAAACGAGAGACCAGCCCTCAGCAGCCAGGAACAAGCCCTCGGAGAGAGAAAGAAGACACAGCAAAGGGTAATTTAGTAAAATAGCTTTAGTGTGTGAAATGGAAAATGTTGTTTTTGTCTCTTTTTAGGTTAACTTGCTTTTTGCCCTTGCTGTCGTAGGAGACCTCTTCAGTGTGCAGTCTCCTAGGCCTCTTCGAGCCTCCCTCGTGAGTTCCTCTTCCACCTCATCGTTTAGGCGAGCTCTGAGCAACACCAGGGCAACCTTCACCATCTCACCGGTGCAAGCCCATTCTCATGACGACCAGAGATCAAACACTCCAGCCAATCAGCAGCCAGACAGTAAACTTAACCTGGACTTTGACAGCATCAGCCCCTGGCAAGTTCCTCAGGAAGAAGAGCCTCTGGACATGCAGGAGGTCAGAAAATGTGTATTAATGCAAACCCTTGTGTTGAGTAGTTTTGTTGGTTTGCTAATTTTGTTTGCCACTTACAGATGCTGAACTCTCTACGCACCTTGCGAAACAGCGCTGCCAAGAAGAGGGCCAAAGTAAGCCTTGGCAGTCCAGATCCTGATAGCCCTGACTCAGCCGTTCAGGTCGACCTGAGGCTGGATTCACCATTACAAACGTCTCCGGTGCTTACCAGCTCAGCCAGCGAGAGCGGACTCTCAAGTCTGAGTTCAGCTGCCAACTCCAACTTCAACAACATTAAAACAAGGTCAGGGATCTCCATTTTTTTAAATAAAGCTTCTTTGACATGTGTTAAAAGAATTTGTTTCCATAAATATTTCTTCTTTTTTGTCATATTTAAAGGTTTTAGATCATCAAACACAGTTAAAATAACACAAAAATAACTCATCCAGTGCTGATTTCATTTATTGAACCAAAGAACAAACCCTGCCCTGTCTAAAACACTAATTACCTCGATTAGTAAATATTGTTGTAACTGTGATTAACCAAGTTTTTGGAAAGCTGATACTTTTACACATGCATATGCTGGAATGTTGAGAAGGTTCTTGGTACTTACTAATTTAGTAAAATAAAATGTCACAATGCAGTTTCCCTGCATAAGCTCTCACTTGTCATATTTGTCAGCAGTCCCAGAAGCTCTGCCCCTTCTGTAATGAAACAACGGATTGTAAGAGTGCCTTCTGCAAAACTACGGTCGTCTGTGTCCATGGATTTCAGCAGCCTTCAAGGTACGGAAAACAAGTAATGTTTTATGTTTAGTCTTTTTTGCCTCTGTCTTTTTTCTGACTTTGGTTTACGTCTTTTCAAGGAATATGCCGGAAAAATGACCTGTCATCTGAGGTGGGTGTTGTTGGACAAAAAGTTAATTATTGCAACGGAACAATGAAAACCGAGGAAGAGAAAGTGGCACTGTCTCCTCCGCTGGTCAGAGCAGCGGTCCGCAAACCTGTCAGAGCTTTGAAGATTGTCAAAGGTCAGCTAGCAGTGATAAATTGTTTTTTTTTCCTGGATATACAGTCGAAACCTTAAGTTTACATAAAGTGAAGAAAAAGACATTTACATACCAAACGTTTTTTGTTTTTCTAGACTATTTAGAATACAGAGTATTTACTAAATGACACAGTCATGAAAGACAGTTTACATACAGAATGAGGAAAAGCCTGACTGATGATGTCATGGCTTTGGAGATTTCTGATAGGTTTACTGATACATTTCAGTTAATTGGAGTCACTGCTTTTTTGTATGACTCCATGATAAAGTCAAAAAGAAATCAGCCAAGTTATCAGAGAAGAGAATTGTGGAGATACACAAGTCTGGTTCATCTTTAGAAACAATTTACCGATGCTTGAAGATGGTGACATATCCTGTGGTCTGATGTAACTGAGTTGGAACTGTTTGGCCATAATGACCATCCGAACAATTGGAGGAAAAACCGAGATGCTTGTACGATCCCAACTGTAACATATAGGGGGTTGCAGTATAATGCTGTGGGATAGTATTACTGCAGGAGGAACTGGCATACTTCCTAAAATAGATGGCATCAAGATAACTATTTTACTGAGTGTGTCTTTTTATTCAGTGTATGCAAACTTCTGGTTTCAACTGTGCCTCCACCTAAGCTTTATATATTTTTTTAATGTGAAACTATTTCTTGTGATTTATAGGGTCCCAGAGCACCAACAGCTGTATGAACTCACCTGGTGCAGACATTTCTGTACCTGAAGGAGTGATAGGGAAAGGTCAGTATTTAATGTAGTATAACAATAAAATTACATTTTATTGGCTGAATTGTGTGACACATTTTTCTCTTTATTAGTCACATTACTACTTTGCAAGAGTTGTAGGGTGTGCTTCTGCTAATTATAACTTTAGTTCTTTTTAAAATGTAGAACTTCGTGTAAAAACTTTCCCCATTGAAATGAATAGAAAATCTTCAAGGTTCAGGTATTTGTAACAACTTGCAGATGCGTTATACCTTTCAGGCTTTAAAACAAGATTGTGTCCTCTTACTATTTGATTCAGGATTTTCCTGTTTTTGTAAGACAGTCTTAATTTCAGTTTTCTGAAACTAAGACTGTCTTTTTTTTTTTTTTGAGAAAAAGCAATTTTTATGCAAAACATATAAACACATTATGCTTCCTTTACGTCAACCAAAAATGATATAATTTTATTTATTTTGAAAATATCTCCACCCTTCCAGGTGGAAGATATTCCAGGTGTTATCTCAGTGTTTTGTTGATCAATGCTAAAGGCTTTCCCTCGTGCTTTTAAGGCATGTGTGGGACTACAGTATCCTCCAACCGTCCAGGAGCCGTGCTGTTATTTGAGCAGGGGGATTTGGCTGCCAAACCTCCCACTGATCCTTTAGCAGGCATCTACAGCCGTCAACTAGATGGCGATGACAGCTCACATCCCGAAGAGCCCAAAGTTAGTCACACTCTTTTTTGGCGTTGATTCGTAGTGCATCAATCATTCCCAGGTGATTTATGACACGGGTGCTTTCTACCCACAAAATGTGCAGGAAATTATGAGAATTGTCAGGAGCGGTCGGGACAAGACAAGAGCACAGAATCTGGAGCAATTTGAGGAACTGTCAGGTAGAGGGGACGAAACAAGAGACAAGATTCGCCATCGCGTCCGACAAATGATGTCTGATTCACCCACAGAAGGAAATGAAGAATTAATCATCAATGGTAAGACACAGTGCCTTCTAAAGTAATCATACCCATTAGGAATGTTCAGATAATACTACTTCAAATCCCCAACGTTTTCACAATTATTAACAAATAAGGATCTGAAAAGTGTGGCGGGCATTTCTGTTCAGCCGTCTTTCACTGCTGTTACACTTACTATCCTTAGCCCAGTTTGGGATATTCCTCCACTAGCTGGGGACATCTAGACAGGAAATATTGAAATTTTTATCAGCAAGATATGATGGAGAACAAGTCTTCTCAAGTCTCCGCTACAAATTTTTATTTGGGTTTAGTTCTGGATTTTCATTGGACCATTTTCATCGTTAAATAGGTCTTGATCTACAAAAATCCCAATAAAATACATTGAGGTTTGTCGAAAGATGGCAAAATATAAAAATGTTCCAAGGGTTTGAATAATTATAGTAGTTTACATTTTTTTTTCCTTCTGTGTTCTGTGATTCTGCTATTTTTTCTTTTTATTAATCTTCTGTAGATTGGCGTTTGAATGGCAACAAACTAATATCCACCAAGTCAGATCTTCTCTCTGATGAATCCTCCATCAGTGCCACCAGTCCTGCCAGTCCACCAGAACCTCAAAGTCCAGTAAAAAACTCAACCGCACCCCACCATCCCAGCCCCCCTGCATTACCTCCCAACTCAAAAAATGTGTCCCGCCTTCGAAGGGCACCTAGCCTGAGCAGAACCCGACCTTCGCTGTCCCACTGTTCAGGTCAGTGGATCAAATAAACAAATAAACACCACTTGTCATTGGAGATCGAAGTTGTTTTACTTTACTTTCATCTGTTGTGATGCCTATTCCTATTTAACATCACCCAGAAGCTTTCTTTATAAATAAAGTAATGCAAAGTTGATAATTAGATGCTTAACATCCCCAAATGACTCTTTTTTTCCAGGATTATGGAATTGTAAAATGTGTAAATCAGTCTGTGTTTTGTGTTTTCTTTGTACCTTTTTAGATGAGTTGTGCCACGCCACTTTAAGACACAAGAAAAATCTGTCCGCTCCTTCGGAGCTCTGTCCCTTTTCGAAGCCTGACCTGGTGCTGACTCAGAGTTTCAACCTCCTGAATTCAGAGGACTGGTGAGAGAAAACTTTAATTGTCAGAATTTATTAATCTGCAGTATTATTACTTTGATAAATCACGAAGAATGTCCAAAAAATCAAACTGCAATTCCTTAATATTTTTCAGGGAGAAGAAGATTGAGGGTCTGATGTTCCTGCGCTCTCTTGCTTACAACCATGCAGACACACTTCAAGGCAGACTTCATGAAGTTTGTCTGTGTCTCATCCAAGAGGTAACAACGCTCTACTGTTTGACAAATTAATATTTGAAAGCTAAGATCTGGATTTGAGAAGCACTGAGGCATGTTTTACCTGAATCATGCACACAGCAGATTACAATGCTTGGGAAAAGTATTCAAACCTCTTGCGCCTTTTCATACTTTGTCAAATTACAACTACAAACTTTGTTGCTACATTAATATGCTAATTCAGATATTGACAAAGCCAACATTTTGCCTGTCTAAAATTTAACTCTATCATAATGGAAATGTCCAATGCTACTAGAAAAAGTCAAATAAATTCAGGTTTCCTAAAAAACTAGAATCTTAAATTAAAAACAATTTATTCCTCTAGCCTAAATGAACTGAATTAGAACAAAAGCAGCACCTCATTCAGCCACTGTTTGTTGGGAACGTGCCTCATCTTCATTCACAATTTGGTGATGTTGTGAGTGACAGTATTGCTTGATGACTCTTTCATTGTTTTCAAAGTGCTACAGACTAAGAATTTATTACTTTTGCAGCAATCCCTGACAAATTGCTACTAACTGCTCCTTTTCTGCCATCTATTGGTGATAAGAAACAAACTGCTCTGACAATTTAACATATCTTGAACATGTAGTGACAGATTATAATAAACTACTGTCTGTTTTCACCAATCAGGTGAAGAACCTGCGCTCAGGAGTTTCCAGGGTGGCAGTGTGTACCCTTGGCGACCTGTACACACACCTGCAGAGACTAATGGACCAAGAGCTTGAGGGGACAGTTAAAGCGCTGCTGCAGAAGGCCGGGGAGAGTAACACTTTCATCAGGCAGGATGTCGACGCAGCGCTGGACCGCATGGTGCAGCACTGCACTCCGACCCGCGGCATTGGTGCTTTGCTTACTGGAGGAATCAGGTTGGAATGAAAACAGGGTAAAAATTTATTTCACATAAAATCTATACATCTTTGATTGCTGAATTTGTTTTTCTCTCTTTCTGAAAGTCACCTTAACCCAGTGGTGAGGAAGTGCACCTCTCAGCATCTGGCTAATCTGTTAGAGAAGGTTGGAGCTGCCCGCCTTCTGTCTGGAGGTAAAGATCTTACTGAAAGAATTTTACCTGCCATCACCAAACTTGCACAAGACTCCTCCCAGGAGGCCAGGTATGTAGAAAGTTGTAATGTTCCAACGTGTTACATTTTAAATCAGCATGTTCAAGTGTAACTTTGGTGTTTTTCTCACCCAAGATCTTAAATGGTATAATTATTTTGTTTTTTTTCCCACAGGTACTTTGGTCGTCGAATGCTGCTATTTCTGTCATCTCACCCTGACTTTGACAAGAACCTGGAAAAATATATTCCCACCAAAGACCTGCAAACTGTCAGAGACACTGTCTTGACTCTCAGGACAAAGGTATAAATTTTATTTTCTTACTGACATTCTAATCTTTGGTGGATGTCAAATAACCTTATGATTGCTGTGGTTTTAGGGTCTCGGTGAGATGTCCCAAGACTCTCAGTCAGCCAGAGGAAGACGCTCGCTCCCAGGCAGCGGAACAGTCAGGGCTTCATCTCTCAATGGAGAGCAACTCAACCAGACCAACAGGTGAGAATGCAAGGCTTAGCAAAAGTTGCATTTTGGTCTCTTCTGTACAGAGCACATTGGTTTGCTTTGTCTTCTTCGTGGCTATTGGCAACTGTGCTAACTTATGACTTATCGCTTTCATTTGTCTGTGTTGCTACGTGAGTAATCCTAGTGGTGTGAATAGTTTTGCTAGGTACTAGATATCAAACATCAGAAGATGCATCGGAACAAATTTTACTACCAACAGTGTTTAATTAAGCTTTGTATTTTCTAACTGCAGGGAGTCGAACAGCCATTACGGCTGTAAACATCAGACACAGAGTATTGCAGACAAAAACGAATACATAAAGCAGATCTCAGGTCTGCTGGGTTCAAAGGACTTCAGAGAGCGGATCAAAGGCATCGATCAGCTAGTGGCTGACTGTGAACACAACCCCAACATGGTCGTCAATAGTATATTTCCGGTTGGTGCAATAAATAATTTCTTCACTCCGTAAAAATGATTATTGTAATTAAAGCCATTGTGAATGTTTAGTAAATGTGTTTCACTGTTGCCTTTTGCTTTGTTGTATTTTAGGTGTTTGATGCTTTTAAAGCCAGACTGCAGGAGTCCAACAGCAAGGTTAACCTTTACGCCCTGGAGTCTCTGCAGAAAATAACCCATTTGCTGAAGGACAGCTTGTCCCAAGTGATTAACATCCTGGTGCCAGCAATTGTGGACAATCACCTCAACTCCAAGAATAACGCTATCTATTTTGCTGCTATCGGAGCTCTGAATGCACTTATTTTGAATCTTGGTAATTCTTTTAACCATTTGCAGCGTAATTTCTGATAAAGTGGTGCTCTGCTATAGTGTTTTTTCTTTTATTTGCACAGATAATATTCTTCTTCTTCAACCTTTCTGCACCAAGGCCCAGTTTTTAAGTGGCAAAGCTAAGGTGGATCTCATCGAAAAGGTTGCAGGTATGTTTGACATATTACATGTACCTCTCAACAAATTACAATCAGACAGAATGTTATATTTCAAGTATATATTTATATTACTTTTGATGATGAAGGCTTTTTTTTCCCTAATGTGAATGGGCTTTGCTTGACTTTCCTCTCAAGGTTGCAGTTGTTCTGCCATTTTTCCTTCCTCTGAACTCTTCACTCTTTGAATTGTCCTTTTGCAATGAACTTTAGTGGCTCAGCCTTCATGTGGAGGGTGTCGGTCACAGTCTGCTGGACAGCTGTTGAGTCACCAGTCTATCCAATGATTGTGAACTTAACATATCTGAATATAAAAAAACGCTGTTTTAGAGTTGCACCAGTATTATAAACAGGCTAATCGATGCAATGTCTCACTCATTGTCAACATATTTTCTGATTCCAGGTCTTGTTAAGGAGCTTTATCCTCGCAAGCCTCAGGTGGTGGAGCAGAAAGTCTTGCCCCTACTGTGGCACCTTCTGGGTACCTCCACCCACAGCGGCAGCATCCACGGCAGGAGTGGCAGCGTTCGGACCGCAACGGCCAAGCTGTGCCAAGCCCTTCACACCCAAATGGGGTCGAGTCTGAACGAGTACGCTGCCTCACAGCCTTCTAATGTCCATAAAGGTTTAAACGAGCTTCTAAAGACCTTAAAATAAAGGAAAAGCAAGATCCAAATGTTGAAAAAGAACATCAAGACTGATCTTACTTGAAACAAAAGAAATGTTCTACGTTTCTTATAGTGCCTGCACTTTTATATCAATATAAAAAAAACTAACATCTTAGGTTGTTCCAATTGTTTTATCAGTGATATTTACGTCGGTACAGGAATGTTAACATACTGATATCAGGTCTTATTCCTTCTCAACCTGCTCTCTCTGCACTTTGAAAAGTAGCTGATCATCAAAGTTCCCTCCATTACTGTTGACAAATCAGAGACACTATTACAGAATGTAAAACCGAAATGCACAAAGAAGACAGGGAGCCCAAAGGTGTATATTTTTGATGTTTTATCAAAGGTGAATGAAATGTCATGCAGATTATTTGAAGATTTGTGACAGGAGATTAAAAAAATTGGTATGAAATACTTTTGTACAGCTCAGTTGTGTATTTGCACAGTATTAGCTTAATGTTTAAGTATGGTGTAAATTGATGGTTATAATTTATCTAATATATAATGGTCTGAAAATCATTAATGATGTGTTGAGTTTGTACTCCGTTTTCTTTGTTTGCATGACCAAGACTTTTAAACAGAATCAACCTTGTACAATCTGTGGGGGGATGGGTGTACACAGAAACCTAAAAGGTTGGAAAAAGTTGATTTTACACCTGTGATTGCCTGAGAAACAGCAAGAAATCGGCTCTGTTTCCGTCTCTGTATCGTGCCAGTCTTCAAGTAGCCTTTTAACTGAAATGGTGATTTATATTTAACTGATTTGTGAACTAAAGAAGAGAGATATACGAATAAACGGTTTATTTCCCTAATACTAAACTTCACTTTTTCTTCCAGGGACCACATAATAGTTAGAAAAAGGTCAAGAAACTGGTTTCAGTTCAGAAAGGTAATAAATGCTGTTTTGAATTCCAGTTAGTCAGGTATGACAAATTTAATTATAACCAGGAAACACACAAATTTTAAAGTTAAATCATTTTATTCTGAATGAAGTTGCTGGAGAGTTCCATGGGTTTTTTTTTTTTTACAGTATACATTTTCACTTTGTACATTTTAATTATGACCCCTAAATGCAAAATGACAAACATCTTAATTGAAGAATCTGAGTAACTTAAATGTTATGTTGGAAAAGACAACTGGAGGCCCACACCCCTGAAATTAGTTTGTAAACCACAATAGTGGAAAGCTAAGTGGAAGGAAAAAAACTGTGTGGTAGAAAACTGCACAAACAACAGAAACAACCCTACAAGCTTTACAGACATGGTTTGATTTTTCAGAAGTTGGCACCAAAACGGTTAACGGTGCCGATACCTTGTTTAATAAGTTTGGTATCACTGTGCTTGATTGGCCAACAAACTCAACGAATTTATAGTTCAGATGAAGAAAACACTCTAGAGCCACAGATGAAAGCAATGTGAGGCAACTCATAAGTGCTCTGAATGTATATACTACATCAGCACACTTTTCACTGGGTCAACATTTATTGATTCAAAATCTTGTTTTAATTGTTTTAAATCCTCAAATTATCACAATGTAATAGATCTAAAAAAATGAGCTTCACCTTTTCAATTTAACTTACCATTGAAAACTGTAACAATTATGTTATAATTAACTGACATGCACCTGCAATGTTCAATACATTTTGCACAATTAAAGTAGCTGCCACTTTGAAATAGCACTATACACAGAGTACATACTTTCCACAGAGGTTTTCTTGTATGAAACAAAGATTTTTATAGTTTTTGTAGAGACAACTGAAGCTTCAACTAAGTCTGACTCATAAATAATGAAAAGTAATGGCAAATTTTACATTTTGAAACATTACCTTAGCAATATATATAAAAAACAAACATTTTGTGCAGTAGATCTCCAAAGTTTAGCTTAAATCGCATCAGTTTTTCAGCAAAGATACAAAACTGTGGGAGACATCAATACCGACAGCAAAGCTACTTTAAAACCTCTGCTGCAACCAACATGCTGTTGTTTAAAGGGTCAAATATGTTTTCCAGTTGAACACTGGTACAGATGCACAGTCTGAAACGAAACAACATGCACTGACTGGCATACAAGTGCCGGTGTAAATCCACAGCTCATGGAATGTGCTTCTTTTGTCACAGAAAATGTTAATTTTTTTTTTTTCCTTTTAGTCAAACCCACTTTTGCCAAGAAAATGTTCAAAATCCAAATGCATTTTTTTTTTTCAACATTCCAGTTCAGACTAGTTTGCGGTCAAGTTTCTGTGCTATGAATGAGGTGTTTGATTTATTTTTTTTTGGTTGCGCTCTAATTTAATGCTCTGCTGCATCCAGTCATTGGAATGTCCACTCAGCTCCACTGACAGTGGAAAAATGGCCTCCTCCCTCTCCTTTGGACCTTCCTGCTCCTGTTTCTAAGGCAACTGGTTTAATGCTATGGTAACCTGCTCTTTTAGATATTTTTATCGTTTTGTGATGTTCAGAAAAGATTAGCGTGTCGTCAACGTTCTGGACACCTCGCTCTGTCAGGGACCAGATGTCTTGGGCAGGTCCTGATTCTCAGCCAAGTGGAGCTTTTGTCTGAGCAAAGACACATTAAGGATTCACACAGAGTCACTTTGAAGTGGAAACATAATTAAAGTGCAATTTCCAATGTAGGGGGTGCTGGTGATGCCATTAATATACAAGCTTTCAGAAAGGAAAAGGATACATTGAGGTGCTGAGCTCCTCCAGCTGTGGAAACAACGCAGTAAATAGATGAGTATTGAAAAATCAGAACAGCTAAAAATAGAACATTATATTGTAGTTCAGGGCCGTCCTTTCTAAATCCGATCAGATTACATAACAGCCTGTGCTTTGTAAGGCAATGTTTCCACTGAACAACCTGATCAGCGCTCACAAAAGCATATGATCATCTTCCTTTGGACACAAATCCACTCAACAGCCCATCAGCTCCAGCCAAAAATACTTCTCTACGGCAAGGCAAATTGTCATATAATAAGCTTTATGGAAGTAAATTTCTTCTACAAAATGGAAAAGCCACTTGACCTACCCTCAGTTTGTAATAAGCTTTCTGCTCCAGATGCCCACAGCAACATTCTTCCCCATGTAAAATTTATTGTGTATAGCTTAAAAATATATATATATATATTCAGCAGAAAAAATTTAATTAAATTTACGATATCTCCAAGATGGTACATTTTGGATATTGTAGTGTCTGACCACACAGGAGAATTTTCTGGAGAATTTGGGAATGCAGTCTGGTCAAGGCTCTAAAAACATTAAGCTTGAAAAAAAATGTATAAGCAGACAATCCGACAACAGGACCCGAAAGAAGACGTGAGAGTGAAATATATACATATGGTGATTTGTTTACTTTGGGCCTTATACAAGAGACACTGCCAAGAGATCGGGAGGATTTCACTACGATTGGACCAAGATTTCCTTACTATTTGGCCATGCTGACTTGGGCTGCAGTATTGTAATAAAAATTTGCTGTTCAACCAAAGTCTGTAGCATATAGAGTCTTTTTCCTGCAAAAAAAAAAGAGTCTAACATCAAGAGAAGACTGACGGAAGACACCGCAATATCCATTTCCAGTACAAAAAAGAATAGAACCAAATGACTGATTATTGTTGAAGCTTTAGCTAATGGATTATTATATCTTTCAAAGTCAGAGGCCTCAAAAGTCGTTTCAAATCTGACCTCTACAAGAGATTATTCCTACCCACAGCATCACCATCCTCTTGATTTTTGGATTAGTTATGACAACATTTAACTTCCCTTTGGGATAAAGTATTTTTGAATTTAATATTAAAATTTAGTCATTTCATAATTTTTTTTTTATTTCATTACAATTCTTACCAACTCAAATACATTCCTAATTTCAACTCTTTACAGTTAAAGTAAAGTTTGGACAGGAAAAAGAACATTTTCGAAAAGCAATTCAATTGCAGTGTGGAATTATATGTCAAAACAGCCTGAGAGCCCAACAACAAGCTAACAATAGACACTGACTGCTCACAGAGAGATTGTAAAGCCATTCAGATTTTTTTACAATCAGATAAAAAAAATAAATAAATAAAATGGTTTTATATCTCTGCCATTGGTGATCAGGGAGACAAACGTGTCAGTCTTAGCTGGCAGGTTATCTCTTCCCCATTCCAAAACGTGTTGACACATAGCTGTCTGATTACTGTACATGAACATTAGAGATAATCAGGTTCCCAGCTGCTTTTGGACGGATGTGCTTTGTTTCGAGCGCTTGCGCCACCTGAAGCTTCTGAAAGGGTCAGGGCTTCAATTAAGACCTCCTCATGACCGCCATTAAAATATGCAAATTACTCCACATATTTATGTTCTATGTTGACCACTAAGCAGCTACTTCAGATGCTACTTATTTTATGCAGTTATACAACTTAAGCAACTTTTCACAAAGCAATAAATTAGCTGATAATGTACAGTTGTCAAGACTAAAAAACTTAAGTTTTTTGTGGGTATTTTGTGATAAATCAGCACAGAATATACCTAGTTATGAAGTTGAAGGTACATTAAATAACAAATGCAAAATACAAAAATTGTATACGGGAGGCAGAGGGAGAAGGTGGCACTTTTTCTGGCAGGCTGGACAGAGAGCTTTCGTGCATTTATAGGTGATGGATGAGGCTGAGGGAGGGACACCTTTGGGCTGCGTATGTATTGGATGTTTCCGTTGTCATTTGCATGGAGAGAACTGTTTTGCATGTAGATAAAAAAGCTCAGTTTTGGTCAAATCTAAACAGCCTTACACTTCTCCCAACCAGTCTGCTGTTCTTTGGTCTTCAGGTTGCCATTTGCTCACTGATGTCACATCTCCTCAAACGAAGCAAACTTTCTAGATAAATAGACTAAAGTTCTACTAAAATAGACTGCACAGGGCTGGTGTGAGACTGGGTTCAGATTTAAGCAAAAGTAAAAGTCATGGATTATATTTCCTGAGTTTGATTTGTAAGGGAGAAAAATATCAGAATTGACTGAACTAACTCGGTTCTCCTTGTGTGTCCAATTCAAGTTTTGCTCAAGCGGCTTTCTAAACACACATCTCGGTTTGAAAATGAACTCCCGAACTCTCTGCTGATCTGACTCATGCTTACGTTGCACAGCAGGTGTTCCAGGTTGAGATCGGAAGCACCCTTCCTCTGATCCTCGGAAAGCTCCTCCACGTGGCTGTCGAGGCTGAAGTGCAGCCGCGCCAGCTTCTCCTGCATCTCCCGCACATGTTCCAGCTGCTCAAAGGAGCAAACCTTTCCTAGAAATCGGACAGAGACTCAGCTTGACCTCTTATTTGTAGCAAAGTCAGAAGTATTTCCATGACGGCAGATTATTTAAGTAGCCGCACAGCTTCTTCTTGATTACAGCCTGATTCAGGTGACAAAGCTGTTATTTTTAAGCCTGTAACAGAATATTCCCCTAATGGGCTCCCACATGGAGGTTATCTTACCGAACGCCTGTAATTTGCCTGAGTGGAAGTCATTGAGGAGGTTCAGAAGGCCTCCTTCCATCTCTCTCACATCTGAGACATCTGTAAGGAAGGAGTGCTGCAGGGGGGGGGACTGGACCACTTTACTGGGCCCTGCAGGCTGCGGAGCCTTGGGTTTCTCCCTGTGTGGTCTAATGGACAAAAAACAACAACAACAAAAAAAAAAAACAACATGTAATTTTCTCAGATTCCAAAGTTGGGTGTAACTGGTTAAGTAATAAGATGCAAACCGTGTTGTCTTTGGCGGGGCTACCACAGGCGTGAATGCCTCTTTTGGCTGTCCCGGCGCTCCTATGGATCTCTTAAACTTGCTCCTGTTCTTGGGGGAAGGGGGCTGCGGCAGGCCGAGGGAGAAGGTGGCACTTTTGCTGGCAGGAAGGACGGAGAGCTTGCGGGGGTTGATGGGCGGCGGAGGAGGCTGAGGGAGGGACACCTTTGGGCTGCGTTTCTTACGCTTGTCTTCCATGACAGCTCATTTATGTTTGTTGCTTCCAGTGCAGGTAACGCACACAGCCCGGCTGGTGTGCAGGATGTCCTGAAACAACAAAAGTAGGAAGCTGAAGAGCAGCAGTCCTCCTTCCCCCCTCCCTCTAGGAAGGACTTGGACTGTGCCAAAATTAGTACTGCAGAAGAAGAATCTACCTCTGCACATTAGGGGATGATTTAATTATCCAAGAGTAAAGCATCCCAGCAAATCTCAAATCACATTTAGGTAAAAGGCTCTGTTGATGCAATTTTTTATGTATTTATTTACTTGCAAAGAAAATAATCCTCCAAGAATTTTTAATGCTTTCATAATAAATGGCAAAAAAATAAGACAAAATCTCAAAGCTAAGCTGCAGCAGTAGTAATTTTTCAATGCAACCATCTGGTTGCAGCACTGGATATTTTAAAGAGCCTTTAACATGATCTACAGAGATAAGACTTAATAGGATCTGGATGATGCATAAGAGCACTTTGTGTTTTTTTAGATAACCAGGTTAAACTCCATCTGAACAGAAACAAGCTAAGTTTTTGTGTTGCGCTGCATGGATTGTGATTGTGAGGTTAATCCAACTACCAAAGCTCGCCACAGCTCCAAATTCATCTTGATTAAAAGTGTTAAAAGCAGAAATGTACCAATTTTTCGCTGACTGGCTCTGACTGTAAATTGGCAGGTCAACTAATAAGGAAAAAAAAAATAATTCATTTTTATTAGTACTTTTTTCCAATCAAAAATTAGGAACTATTCCCATTAATAAACCACAACACATTTTCTCCATGCTTCTTAAAAATAAGCTTTGATGTTTAATTAAAGATGTGATTCAAGACTACAACGTCTTATTTATTTCATGTTTTCTCCGCAGGAAAAACATCTGAGTCACCATGTCAGAAATCATAGAAAACCAGTATTATAAACATGTTTGTTATGTTTTATATGAATTTTGCTATGGCTTTTGGAGCTAGGATATTAACAGTGGCTGACAAAAGGCTAAAAGTTATCAATCAGAGGGCTCTTTAAGAAAAATCAATGCTCATGTCAGTCTTAGGCTTTTGTGGGCCCCCTGCTGGTGGGGGAGCCCTACACAGCTGCTTTGCTCACTTATACCTTTGACCGGCTTCAAATTATAGTTGTAACTTCTAATACTTATTTCTTAAAATCTGAGATTTTAAGAAATAAGTATTGAACACTAATTTAATTAATGTTCAAGATAGCGTGCTTTTTTTAAATGGTAAACAGGACTACATTACTGGGATTATGACCTTTCTAATCACAGTGGATGATAACAGTGTCAGCTCGCCTCCAAGTGCGGTCCAAAGATGGCCACTAGTAATAAACAAAGGCAACTTTGTGCGCTGAAATCCTCATTTCTATGCGGTACATCTGGACTATAAAAATAATTAATGAGAAACAATGTGTGAATCGCAAAGTGAGTTGTATGCTGGTAAGTTCTGTGTGGCAGAAGACGCGTAAACAGGTTTATGATCCACAGACTGACACAAATAAGACTTACCGAATCAATTACGCACCACACAGCCTGCCGGCTGGGCTCGGTGTCGCATTTCTCCTCCTCTGCTACCGAAACCGTCAAAGCACACTTTGTACTAATTAACCTCTTGAAATCACGATGAAGGTAAATGATCTGTCCGGCAGCTGTGAAGTGTGAAATTACTGATGAGATGTAAGGCGCGACATCATCGACGCGGAGCCGCGGAGCTGTTGTCTATATCCGTCTTAAAGGGCCAACACGCCCCGGTGTGACACAGAATCCTGCGACCGTCTCATGAGGTGACTCAAGAGGGCGCTGTTCTTTCTCTAACCTCTTCCCAAAATTCCACTGATGCACAGTACCTTGGAAAAATAATCATACACTTAAACGTTTTGTACATTTTGTGACGTTTCAACCGGAAACTTTAAACATTCTACTGGGATTTTATGTGATGACTGACACACTTTATACAAATGAAGCAAAATAAAAATGTCAATAAGATTTGAAAACTGTACAATTCCATACAGTATGTTAACCCACTTTTGTTGAAAAAAACCATAGATGAAATCCAGGGCAACCAATCACCTTTAAAATTCAGCTACTTGAATTTGGCTTAATGTCAGTATAGGTTTCAGGCATTTTCTAGAACACTATGGGCACTCTGTTCAAATTAAACCAAACTGAGCTTATTGTCCTATATACAAAAATCTACAGCTTATAGAATATTTTCCTTGTACAGACAATCTCCAAAATGAGTCACGGTGGTTGCAGCATCATGATGTTGGACTGCTTTTCTTAAGAAGAGCTAACAGAGCTAGTCAGAGCAGATGGGAGGATGGATGGAGCAATTCTGCTAGATCATGCAAAATACTTGAGGCTGGGACAGAGATTCATCTTCCAGGAGGAAGATAGTAAACATACAACCAGATCTATAACAGCATGGCTTAGATTGAAGCTTATTCATCCATTGGAATGACCTCAATTTTAGACATAATCCAGTTTAGAATCTGTGACATAACTTTAAAATTGCTGTTCACAGGTCCTGTTTAGGACTAATCAGATTGACTGAGTTTGGATTATTTACCAAAACCCGACAGGCTCAAAGACGTCTTTTTTAAAATCTACAAAGCTGGTAGAGACACACCTCAATATGCAGATTTTTTCAGAGTAATTTGTAAGGAAAACCGTATCAAAAATTTTATCTTTTCAATTTTCAGGTGCAAACAGGCTGTAAAAATTGTTAATAAACCCATAGGATCTTCGACGATGACCTTAAAATCAGAGGAACTTACTCCGTTTCTATCTCCATTTTGTTCCCTTAATGGTGTTCAACAATTTCATGCTACATTAACCATCCAGGAAAAAGAATTTGTTTCCGACGTGAATTATTAATGTTCAGCATACCAACAGTCTGAAAACTCAATGCTGCTCTGAAAATTGGTTAATAGTTGCATTGCACCTGTGTTGCAGTTAACCGTTTCTGATTCAAGTTCAAATCTGCACAACCTATGAACAATTCAAGAACATGTGATTTTTCTGTAAAAGATTTTAAAATCAAAAATCAATAAATATGAAACACTTTTTAAAGTAATACAAAAATATTTATTTTTCTTATGGCAATTAAGAACAAAACTGACACAAATCTGGCTTGTAGAAAAAATACAGAACTCTTAGGCATGTTTATCTTGTTCCAAAGTAAGCGTGACCAACGACAACTGGAGTTTTAGCTAACTTTCTGGTCCGTTGAGCTGTTTGAGAACGAGTATGCCTTTCCTAGGACTATTCTGTCTCTGAGGAGCTTGAAGAAGGCATAGTAGTTGCTGAAGAGAATCAGGGCCAGCGATATTGTCTGATGCCACCTTTCCGAGCAAATGAGAGAGTAGAGCTGGTAAAAAATCATGGCACCTTCAAGGATGATGAGTATGTTTAATATTCGTAAAGGCTTGTTGAAGAAAAACTAGGGAGAAAAAAAAAATGGGAGAGGTTAGTGTTGAAATGTGTAAATTCACATTTTGTCACATTTAGCCTCAAACGTTTACGTATTTCATGGCAGTTTTACATGATACACCAACAGGAAATTGCAGATACTTGTTAAATCAAAAGAAAATACTGCACGGTTTCAATATTTTTTATGTGAGAGGGACAGGGAAGCAGGTCAGAGTTGACACAAACATTGATGGAGATAGACAGAGGGTAATAACAAGGGGAAAACATGTTAGAAGCTGCAGAAGACTTGAGCTTGAACAGCAGCAAAGGTTCAACTTCCAGCAACACAATGACTCAACACACAATCAGATCTAGATTTTCATGTTAGAATGGCCTAATCAAAACCCATACCTAAATCTAACTGAGAATCCATTAAAAGATTTGGAAGTTGCTGTGCAGACACTATCCAATTAAATTAACCTTCAGCAATTTTGTGAAAAGAAAAACAATAAACATTTCAATCTCTTGAGCTGCTGGCACTGATATAAAGCATGTGTTTTTTTTTTTTTAAACTAAAATTAATGCAATATAAAATCTCTTTCTCCAGCAAGACTCACATAGAAGCGATAGTGGGAAACATCTGAGGGGACTGCAACATTATAGTGGCCCATGGCTTTATAGACATTCTTATTATGTTTTACTAGGACTCCTTGTGGCCACATGTACTCTTCAGTCCATCTGTAAAAAGAAAACAAAACACAATATGACTCATTAGTCTAGAAATTAGTCTGAATTGAGGTAACAACAAACAGGAGTACGCACATGTGCTGAAGGACGTTGGAGCAGAGAGAGGGGTCAACTTTCTGCCAGCAGCCCAGGTGGGCGGCAGCTTTGTGAAGGAGGTCGCAATATCGAGGCGGCAACAAGTGTCTCATGAGAATGACTGACGTGCTGACCGATACCAGAATGAAGAGCTCACAGGACCACCGCTTATCCACATACTGAGTACTCTAGAGAACCATACACACGAAGAAATATATCAGTATTCTCACGTCAAACAAGCTGTATTTAAAAATATACCAAGATTGAACAGAATCTTACCTTTACGAACCAAACGGGTACAAACGCCACATAGTACGCGCTGAGCATGGAGCTGACCAGCACTTCCTTCATCCTCCAGTTGAAGTCCATCTTCAGAAACTCCACCTCTTTTCGAATGAGGTCAGGTGACAGACAGCAGGCATGAGTGGGCATGGCCTGGACTCCGTACAGCTGGCTGGTGTGCTGCTTCCACGTCTCCTTCAGCACGGTGAAGTAGTCCCTGCCACGGCTCACGCTGCCGACCTCTTTGGAGCCGATGCTCGCGATCGGCGAGAGAGAACCCGCTTGCCGGAAATCAGAGCTCAGCCGAAAGAACGGGATATACATCCCAAATCTGTGGGAACCAACACCTACCGTTAGATAATTGACATGTTTCACAATTTTACAGCGATTATGGTATCAAAAAGGATTTAAGAGGGGAAAAGTGTTCTGTAGCCCATTGGAAATACATTTGTGCATTTATGTTAACAAAGGTAACATGTTAATATCTAATTTAATCAAATATAGCACTGATGACCATTAGTGTTGATCTCATTCATAATTAGAGATAAGTTCAAACATAGTATGGTGATATATGACTGTAACGTGTGCTATACTGATGTACTATTAATGTAATTATCTTATTACTTTTTTACATATTTATCTGCAATTGGTGCTGTCTGCAAAGCAAATTGCTCCTTAGTGACAATAAAGCTTATCTAATCTAAACAAAATTGTAAATTCCTTTACTTTAACAAACCTTAACTATTTTTGAAAGGATATTTAAAGCCTTTGTAAACAACATAAATGTGCCCAGATGTGCTACAAATGCTTTAAATAACCTAGTAAAGCCTGTAAATGAGAGAAATTGTTGAATTTCTCAAACATAACAGGAAATTTATTTTATTTTGTAGAGCCAGAAGTACTTTGTTTGTAAAGAGCTACTTAGGGGTAAAGTCTTTCGAAATGACTTAATCACTGAAATAATTTTCAGAAAAAATAATGTGATAATTATGAGACCACAGAAAAAAACAAGAATAGACAGCTACAGATGAATAGTAGCCAATGCATCAATGAACACCACTGTCAAATAAGTCAAATGTATTAACACATCAAGTATGGAGTCATAAGATAATTTCCAGTCATCTAAACGAAGATAAAAACTGAGTCATTGATATTGAGTTTTGCTATTCTGTCCCTGTTTAATTCGCTTTTTAGCAACATTTAAACCAGTGACAATGTGAGTTGTTGTTATAGCAACATTAACTCTCAAGAGTTATTCTGGCCAGAAGCTAAATATGTCAGAAAATATTTCCAAACACTGAAAAGGTAATCGAAAGTAATAACGATCCATCAAAAATGCAAAGAGCTAACTGTTAAATTATTCAGCATCTATTTCAAACTTCATCAAGCTATTAATATTTAACTCATTCTTTTCAATAATTTACATGAAGAAATTCAATATGATACTTGGGAGATAATAACAAACACTGCAGGGAAACCAATACTTGCCCCCTCAAATCACTCGGAAACATTTTGGGTGAACTAGAGTTACTTAATAGTTACATGGATTAAAACTCCTACCGACAGGAAACAGCAATTGGAGCATCAATGTGGAAAACATAGAACTCAACTTATTGTTTCAGATGAACACAGGGTCAAGGACACACAGGGAAACTGTTAAGTCATAGCCTTCACTCATATTAGACTCTAACTGTCTTACAGGTCTAAAATTGGAAGGGGTTTTTTTTTTTTTTTTTGAATACTTACGGGTAGCAAAGGAAAAGCAGGCTGAGGACAGAGTAGGTTCTGAATAGGTAAATGAGGGAGCGACAAAGACTCCAGCCTGTCAGCGTTAGCACTGCAAACCGGGCCATCACTAAAAATACTGAGTGGGGGAAGGAGAGTTTCCCACTCTGTGATGCCTGCAAGAAAAGGAAACCATGGTCAGACATAAGAAGAGTTATGCTCAGATGGAAATGTTTGTACAACAGCAGCTATTAACCACATAAATGCCAACATGGACATTGTTATCAGCCTCCACCAAACAACAAACTTACCTCTTTTACAATTGCTGCAATCAGCCTTCTTGCCAGTATGATGATTGTGAACACCAGCATGTTATAATCAATAAGATGAAAATTCTGCAAATAACAACACTGATTAATTATTATCATTAAACTACTTTTTTTTTTCTTGCACATCTACAATTTAATTTTTAAGTTTTGAGGTTGCACATTTCTTGCACAACTTAAAATGGAAATTCTTCAAGTAAACAAAATAGAAGTTTGTGATCTGCAAAATGTAATTTGTGCGCGCTGACCAGAGATGTGTGTGAGGGAGGGTGTGACGGTGGATACCACCACACAGTCTTGTAGATGTTGACATAGTGGACAAACAGGGCGATCAGATGGCAGAAGAAGAGGTGAAGCTCAAACAACACGTTTCGATCCATGGACAGCTCAGGGATCTTGCAGTGCTTGAGGGGAACAACAGTCTGAGTGGCGAGCGGGGGGCTGGACATGCAGGTCCCAGAGCCATTTCTGCAGGCAAAACCTGAGCGTTAAAAAGTAATCATACCCCTTGAACACCTGGACTGCATCCTGCATTTGTATTCAGCAGCCCTCGGTCAATGCTTCATAGAACCAGCTTTTATTGCTTTTATAGACTTGAGGGCTTTTCTCTACCAGGAACTGTAATTATACTGGAGTGTCTATGAAAACGGGTACCTCAGATTCATAATACAATTTAAATCTGAACTTTTTTTTGTTTTTAGAAAAAAATATTCATGGGCCATTTCAGCACATGAATATTCTAAGCCATTCAAAGTACATCTGGCTGTGTGTTTAGGGTCATGGTCTGGCTGAAAGGTGAGCCCCCTCCCCAGTCTCAAATCTTTAGCAACCTCCGACAGGTTTACTATGTTTTTAGCTCTGTTCGTCTTCCCATCAACTCTGACCAACTACTGAGTCGCTCCCGTGAATATGATCCCTGCAATGTAATGCTTCTACCCCCATGTGGAAGTATACAGATTTTTTTTTTCCTCAAGATGATGAAGGAGCGTAAAGTAGTTTTGACATAATGGATGGATCAAAGTGGATTGTGCCTTTAAATAAGTAAACAATGGTTACGGTAATCCCTGCATGCATGGCAGCTAACTGGAAACCTGACTTCCCATTGACTTTCCTTCAATTATACTTTTGTTAAGTCAACCTATCAACAAATTCTCCAACCTGAGTGGTAGTTCTCTGCAGCTCCTTCAGATGTACCAGTCAGAGTCCTTCACAGAATAGCCGGATTTACAGAGAGCGCAAATGTGAACTATATTCTCCAATATGTGACAATTGAAGCACACTGAAAATTATTTAGTGGCATCAGACTACATACACATAACACACTTCTCACAAAATAATCCTTTATTTTAAAAGTATATGCTCCTCAGAGTTGGTCTAACATCCTAATAAAGTGCATTAGGCTTTGTTCTTGTTTTTGTATAAACACGTTTGCAAAGTTGTGTGCAGTTTTCCAGTCGGCAGGCATTGAACTGTGCAGCACAGATGAGGTGAGAAGATAAAACAGGAGACTTGCCTTGCACGGTTTCGCACCCCCGTGACTGGAGAGCTGGTGGAGTGGTTGCCATTGCTGACGGAGCCTGGATCACTGCTCAACGGAGATCTGCAGTAGGTGGTCCGATTCGTCCCTCTCCTTCCACCGGCCATCGCAAAGACACCCACTGCTCACCTTTATGCTTCCTGTCTAGCTGCGTCAACTCTCCCTCTTTTTTCTTGCACCTATATTAAGGCAGTGATTCAGTAGTAGTACACTGAAAGGAATCAATCATGCAGAATATACAGCTTTTATACTATTTTTTTTTTAAAATCATACATTTATTTTTAGGTGTGTGCGTACATTCTATCATTTCATGTATAATTTCCTTGTAAAACATTGCTCAGCGGTTGCATCAAATAAGAGCCAAAACAAACACAACCTTACAACCTAAAAGGGTTCAATGCCATTATAAGCACCTGAAAATGTCCAACAAAACTAAATGACAAGAAATAGTTCATGCAAAATAAGCATGCATGGAGCCCCATGTTGGTGGTGCAAAACAAGTTTATTCAAGCTGCTTAGCGTCCCAAATTTGGCTGCAGCTTTTGCGGAAGCTGTCGTTACAAGTTAGCAACGCAGCTACAACTGCTGTCTTTCTGCTTTGAAAATATACCACGGGTCGTTTGCATTTGAGATCCTTAGAACAAGAAGGGGGAACAAAATGGATCACAACAATGAGACCCCCTGTCTTTCCGCCAAGACCACGCTTGATTAAATATCAAGATTCAGGCCTAAGCTAACAGAAAGCTAACTGGCTAGCAGGCTACTGTTCAGGTAAACAGAGCACAGAGGAAAATATGCTCTTACCGCTGCGGGTGGTCAGTAGGAAGCTGGTGTGTTTAACTGATGACGGATTCAATTGTCAGAAGATTTATCAAAACACTGGCTGTTTCTGCACTGAAGCCAGCCAAGACACTCATTGTTGATGTGAAGCAAGTCGCTGGTGGGTGGGGGCGCGGATATTAACTGTGGGAGGAGAGTTATTTAAAGGGACACCTATTAGTCTCTCTCGGAAATTTAATGCAACACCAACATGCACCAATTAAAATACGAAATATTTAAATAAGTTATTTTAGTAATACATAGATGGCTAGATAAAATGGATAATTATAGATACCACTTGAAATAATTCTGTTTTATGCTGCTGTATGTTCCACCTTTATGCCAGAAACACTAGAGCAGGAAATATTGTTTTCCCTGAAGTAAGCCTTTTCAGTGCTGAGTTTTTGGATTATTTCCATCCAGTTTTCCAACTAATTCTCATACTTTGTAGAATTGTTTCTAAATTTACCAATTTTTAAAACATTTTTGACATTTTGGGAACAAAGTAGTAACTTGGTTGCTTTTTTTTTTAGATTCTTTCCATCCAGGTTTCCAACAAATTCTCATACTTTGTAGAATAGTTTCTAAATTTACCAGTTTTTGCAACGTTCTTGATATTTTGAGAACAAAGCAGTAACTTGGTTAGCTTGAATTATCTGCACGTTTCAAATAATGCTGAATTTGGCTTAGTTTTCCCATCAGTACATGCACATGGGATCAGGAAAAAGCTGACATTGTTGTAATCAACTGCAGCTTTTATAAACACAACCAGTTTGGCTCAAACTCAGGAATAAAAATCTGACAAGGGATTTAGTTTAGAAATTAAAAATCTCCATGCTTCCATATTTGTCCATTTTTTCTCAAGACCTATGAACCCTCTAAAAACTAATCACACCAAGGTGTATGTGTAGTGCTGGGAAAATGTGCTCCTTTACATGTGTTTTTGCTTTTCATACTTGAGATAACCTGAATAGAGCAATTTTCAATTGACAGCCTTAAAATCAGACCACTATCCAACCAAACTTGACACAGTGCTAAAAATAGAAAAACTGCCAGTTGTGTCATCCTTTGCAGAAACCACCAGAAGGAATTTGCGATGGTTGTCAAAAACATTACTGTAGAATAATTTCAGCCACATTATGTTTCTATGCAAAAAAAAAATCAGTATTCAAATTAGAGAATAGTCTGAATTTTGACTCTATAAGTGAGCTTGCTGCCGTTTTGAACTCCAGCTAGAAAATAGAATAATGTGTTTGATATTAAAATGTTTTTACATCCTAAGCCTTTCTGATAAAATGGAGAAAAAGCAAAGGCTAATACTCTCACAACATCTAGCTATCTAAAGAGACTTTAAAGAAAACACAACTGATAAATAAAAAAATTTTATTTTCAGATTTTATCTCTTTTTATATATATATACAAACATGGTTAAATGAGTTGCAAAATATTTTAAAAAGTTAGAGTCCTGACTCTAACTTAGGGATTTAGAGTTTGGATTCAAAAATAATAATAAAAAAAAAGCCACTCCAAGCTTCAGCAACACTTCTTCAAGCACCTCATTCATAGAAGAGGTGAAATGCGGCCACCAAAACAGACTCATTCACTTGGACAGCATTTGGTCCAAGTAGCCCTTCAAAGCAAGCCTGCACGGTCTCAGTTCGCAGAGAACTTCAAATGGACCTGCCGAAGAGAGCAACAACAGTCAGCAAACTTCATAAAACTTCAAAACCTGATTTTGTTCTTTTCCAACTCACCTTACAGGCCTGAGCTGCTGGAGTTGAATCTATCAACTGCGCCAACACAGTTCTGATAACCTAAGAGGAGAAGAAGAAATGAGATCCAGAACGCACAAATGTCCAAATACACCCAGTGAGCAACAAAACATGCAAAACTAATTTTATACTAAATAAAAAGTATCATGCAACTCGAGCTGAAGAGTTTTTGCCCATTAATGGAATGTTTTAAGGCTTTGAGTACAGCTACTGATTTTCATTAAACTACATTCTACAGAAATAACCAAGATGGATATAAGTATTGAGTGGAATGAAACAATTATTGGTTTTATTTGAGCAAGAGTTGCATCACAACCACATGATTGTTTTGTGCGTCTTAATTTTGCTCGGAATAAACTACTGAATATCACAGCATAATTTTGTACTTTAATGGTTTTGATGTTTTGGATGACTTGCATTACTTAAACATGTTTTGCACAGAAAATAAAATAAAAACAGAACAAATAAATCTAATAAATGAGTGTTGGGGTTAGTTTTACCTTCTTGTGGCGACCTTTAGGCTTTTAGAATCCTCTCCTCTGCGATATTTTTCTTTTATAAAAAGCAGCCAGCATGACTTTGCATCAAAGTCAAGTAAGATCCCTGCAAGCTTGATTTGGGGAATACTGTTGAAATTCAGTCATTTTCAAGTGGCTGGAGATACATTGCGCTCTTGAGAGCTCTGAGAGATACACTAACTAAAGATTAATGACAATACATGTTAAAGCACTGCATCATTGTCAAGTCAAACATGAATTTGGCAGCACATAATCTCAAGTAATGAGCTTTATTAAGTTTTTTCTTTTTTTTTTTTTTTAGGTGATATTACAAGTGTCATTTGGTTTGGATAAACAGACGAGGAGGGTAAAGTCATTGGGGGGGGGGGGAAACAAACGCTGCCCCTTTTTTTGTATTTTTCAAATTGCGGCCAGGTCGAACGAGTAAACATACAAGATTAATCAGCATTGGGGAGCCATTGAGGACCATTTTCACAAAGTGAAGACAATCCTTTGGTACAATAAAGGCAAAAATACCAAGTTTAGATTGATTAAAATGAAACTAGAAACTTTATTGAAACACGCACTGCAGAAAAACATTTTGGGATATGTTTAGTATCCTATTTAGTCAAAAAGGTACACAAGCATTGAGCATTTTGGAGACGGCACGACTTAAACCATACACAGTTATCCTAAGGTTATGTACAAAATATTTAGGTGGCTGCAGCCTTGTATCCTTCAAACTTAACAAGAAATTATATCAGTATAATTTTGCTCGTTATAGAATGGCTTAATATACCAATTGTAAAGGTGGCAGAAAGACGGATTTCTATATTTTAGGAGAAAACTAGATTTGCAATGTTGAATACAATAATGAGACTTTTGATGCAGATCAAAATATCTTAAGGCTGTGTTTAAATTTGTTTTAGGTATATATAAAATTACACTGAAGCATTAAGAGCAATTAATGTCCAGTCATGAAGGACTTTTGAGAAATGCAGCCTATATGGTAAGAGTTTAATCGCCACAATCACAGTTTAAAGTTAATCATTAACTGAAAAAGCCATCAAATATCACTAAAATATCACTTTTTCCATTTGTTAAGTTTAAGTAACTAATTCCTTACTACGCAACTGAAACATTTAAATGGAAACAGATAAACAATGGAAAAAAAACCCTCTGCTCCTCGTGTTTCTTATCTGGCACTCCGATACATCCAACAAAATGTCTCTAAGTTTTTAAAAAAAACAAACATAAAATAAACCGTAAAAAAAGGGGGAACAAACGAGAAGGGAAATTACTTTTTGAAAAGTTAAGCCTGTTACAATCGGGAGACAGTTGCCATAGCAACTCTCTACCGGTAGTTGTTCAGTATCTGACGTATGGATGCTCCCTGTATGAGCCCTTGGACTGCCGCGTCGGGGGAGCTTTGCCTCCGGCCCCGGAGCCGGACCACGAGTTGTCCCATTCACCCTGACCTACAAGCAGGACACACACCAAAGCAGTTAACCTTCACAGCATCACACAGGAGCACTTTGACTGTAGTGGTTTGGTAGTACAGAGAAGCATACCGTAGCTCTCATATGATGGGTCCTGGGCTTCACCGTGTCCGTAATCGTAGTATTCCGTATCGCTGAAAGCAAAAAATTAAGAAATGAGAAAACACATTAAAGGAAATAAGGGAAAAAAAAAAAAAAAAAAAAAGTGTGAAAAACTCTTAAATTAGTCTTACGCTGGAGCAGGCTGCTGACTGTAATAACTATCATATCCCTCGTAGGAAGGCTCTGCGTAAGATTCCTCATATGAACCCTAAAAAATTTTACGTTTAATAAGAAACATTGCCATCAAAACAAGCCTTTATTCACTTTGACACTTACATATTCATCGTAAGGTTCAGGTTTGGGCTGTGACCCTGAAGGACCTGCTTGATGGGACAGGGCTGCGGCGGGGAGCATCCTTTGCGCTCCGCTCGCAGGCGGCCTGGAGCGCCCAGAGGACCCTCCTCTAGCTGCAGCAGAGGGTGGTCCGCCCCTACCGGCCGGGGCCCCTCTGGGCACGTTTCCTCGAGACATTCCGCCACGGGGAGTTCCTCCACGCATCCCTCCTCTGAGATTTCCACGTGGCATCCCTCGTCCCCTAGGAAATAGATACACATTTTTGTACAATTTTATACTTGATTAATATCCTTTAACTATAAATTTTCAAACTTCCACTCACCTCGGCCCACCAGGTGGTCCACCTCTGCCCCGTCCAAGACCACCTCGTCCCCTTCCAGAGCCATCTTGGGAGCCATTCAGGAATTGAGGGTCCATATAGGGGTCATGCTCACCAGGCTCCTGTAGTTACAATGGAAAAGTTTGAGGTTACACAATTGTGCATTAAGAGCAGTTTGAGGTTAATGGGATAAAAGATTTCACTAACTGGGATGAGGAACTTCTTGACTTCATCCATGGCGTGAGCCATGCGCAGATAGTTTTCTGGTATGGGTGCTGTAACCTCAATGAACACATGCAGCTCCATGGCCAGGTGAGCGTACTTCGACTCGCCGCCCTTCCTGAGCTCTTCCTCCTGGAAAATAAATAAATATATATTTTTTATTTATTTATAAATATATATATATATATTACATTCCCTGAAATGAGCTGCAAAGGAAGAAAAAAATAAATCTATGCACAGACCTTATTCTTGTCTCTCATTGAGCCTTTTCCCAAAACTGAGATCTTTGCCCCCGTCTCTTCCTGGAGTCTCTTGATTGTGCTGCCCTGAGGCCCCAAAAGCTTCCCGACAAAGTTGACCTGCAGAATAACAACCACATCATTCAGCAGCATGTCAATGCAACATTAATCTGTACATTTTTTTCTCCATTAACACAGCATTATTAAGATGTGATAACTGTAGAACTGCTCATGCAGAAACAATGACACACGCACGACGGGTACACTGAAGCTGCCGCTCCAGTGGAAGAGGTTATGGAAGAAGCAGAGCAGAAGGATTCAGATGAGATGGAGGACAGGACACTTAAAGACACGCTCAAGACTTTTGATCCCACTGCTTCTCCTTTCTGTCAGTAGATTTTTCAGTGTGGAAATTTAAAACAAGTAAAGCCGCAGGATGCAACGTTTATAAAAATGTTTTTTTGCACATTTGTTGGAGCTCCTACCATGTCGCATAACATGCCAGACCAGCACTTTTAGACTTAAGCTACTCATCTTCAGATTATTCTTACACTTGGCATCATGATAGTTACAACAGGTTTTAGACAATTGTATGATACATGCTTAGTGCATTTTATTTCAATTACCTCAACACACAACAAAACAGTTTCAGCAGAACGCAATTATTTTTTTATCCAATCAATTTTGGAAAATTGAAGCCTTTTAAATTCCTAAAGCTGGGCATCTCAATATTATGGCCTTGCAAGGAAACCCTGCAGCAGCATCTGATGCATACCCTGGGATACTGCTTGGTTGGGATGAGCACTCGCTCCTTTAGTTTCATAGTTTTGGTGGCAAAAAGGTCCAGGTAAGTCTCCTTCTCTGGTGTCTTCTTGGTTTCTCCTTTCTGGATCCTCTCAATCTCTGCAATAAAAAAAAAAAAGGTTTTTGGCATAAATTAAAATGCATGCACATGTGAAATACGAAATAACCTAAACCTCGTATAGTCTGTGAAGGGCTGTGATGGTTATGCTGATGCAATAGTTACAATGAGCTAATCGATTCTTTCGATTGTTATACAAATGTAAATGTTGTATTTAATCAAGTTTCATTAGATCTCATATGGCTCGCAGAAATAAGTTAAACATGTTAATCCAGAGAAGGGGTCTGACCCAAATGTCCACCAACCATGTGTTTAACGCGCCATTGTTCAGGCCTGGCCACGAAAGACAAGTTGGTGTCAAAATAACTACATAAAAACACTTTTTTTCTTCAAAAATCCCTGTTGCATAATGCAAGAAATAATCACATTACCAGCAGTGATGAGCTTCATGGCGTGTGTAAACGATGAATCCAGGCTGTCCTTCTCGGCCAGGAGCTCAGGGAGGTATTTAGTGTCTTCCATTTTGATTTTCTTTCTTTGCTAAGGCTCGACTATGGCGGACTCGCTGATGCTTGGTTTTCTTGCAGTATTTGGACGCAAAACTGACTCGCTATTTGTTCACCTAATTAAGTGCGTTTATTTAGTTTATTTTGTCTGTGAAAATGATCTTGGTGAGGAAAAATATTAGCAGACTACGAAGCGGCGACCCCGGCCGGTGTCTCTCCTCAGCAGACAAAGGAGGGATGGCGCAGCAGCATTTGAGAGGAAAGGGAGGAAGGGACGTCATAATCAACCAGGGACATCCGCTTGGTTCCCGCTTCGTTTTTATTCTAGTTTTTTGTTATTTTACTTTGAGGGTTCCCCCCCAAAACCATTATTGAGTAATAGTGTGTGTATTTGTATATTATAAATATAACAATTCCGTGAAAGGTTGATGTATACTTTTTACTTTTAAACATTTTTTACTTGTCATTTTATTTGCTGATAATAATCAACATAGGAGTCAAATTATTTTTTTATTAGATATGTCTTTAACTCTTTGTCTTTAATAAAGCTACTGATTAAAATGTGTTGGCAAGAATATTACAATAACAGAATTAGAAACAAAAATAATAAAAAAAAAAAGTAATAATTTAAGGCATCCATAACCATTACATCAAACTACAAACCATTTATTGGTACTTAGGCAGTTCATCTGTTATTCCAGTTTATGGAATAACAGATGAACTGTGATATTTCCAACAAATGCATTAAAATATAATTTTCAACTTTCATCATAACCCATATCCCCATAATTCGTTTATCTAGATATCTTTTTTCTTAATTTGAAGTTCTACTTTACATTTCACAAGATGTTATCCTTTAATTAAATGAATCTTCGACAGGCCTAATTAGTAAACAATTCATCAACGGCAGTAAACTTGATTTTGCTAGTTAACAATCAGAGTATAAAATAAGACAAAAATCTTAATTATGTGCATATGCAGACTGAACAGTCCCAATGAACCAGGAGTGATGTCTGTCCTCAGGTATCTTCAAATATCAATGATGGCAAATATTTCTGGTTTTACTTTATCATGGATCTGCATTGCAGAGTATGTGATAGCTTTCACTTCGGTTCCCTTGAAAAAAAAAAAAAACACAAAGAGCATAACAGGATTAATTAGATTTATTCCAACTTTTACTGGATACATAAAAGTGATATATAAATATGTAAAAATCTCCTCTCCTCTGTGTCCTACCTGTGGATGTTTTGCCAGAGAAAATTCTTCACCCCACCTTTTATTAGCATTAGAAACAATACGAGTCAAACACACAGTAGCCAGTAGTCTTCATCCAAAATCAGTAAAACCTAAGCTCTGTTTGAAATTATTGCATTAATTACACATGGTCTTTATATGAATGGCATAAAGTTGACAAATACATTTTCAATAACAAGAAAAAATACCTAACTCTTCTTAAAAAATACCATTAAGTTGTAGTTGATTCCATGAAAAAAATAACTGACATAAAACTATGAGAAAAACTAACAATTGTATCAAAAATACGACTCATAATTTAATCAAATTTAGTCAAAACTTACCCAATGGATCGAATCTTAAAATGCATTCTGTCAATGGACACAACTTTGATTTCCTGATGAACAGACACAACAGATTTAAGCACAAAACAACACAAAAAAATGGCTAGAGACATTAACAGTTTTCTTAAGCAGGATCAAAGAAATGTTCTAACAAGTGTTCTGATCAACACCAAGAATGATTTGAAGGAAAGAAAAGAGTTAATAAAAAATAATAAAGTTCCAGTAATAAATCAAATAACAACAAGTAGCAAGCTGACCCACCCTGGGGACAAAGAAGAGATCTGCGCAAAACTTGTATAACCAGTCATCTAAGAAATGGAAGAGAAGAGACTCCATGTCTTCACCTTTAGAAAAAGAACAATACAAACAGTGGTTAGCTTTATTGATTGCGAAACATTATGTATAAGCTGATTAAAACAGAAGTTAGTATCTTCGTTTTATCTTTTAAATCATGTTTTTCAAACATACTGCCGTCATTACATTACTTTGATTGATAGGACATTTTGTAGAGAATTGGAACTAAAATAAAAAAATATATTGTCTTCCCTATTGGATTAGATTGGCTGAAACTACTTATCATTAAGCTTTGGGTTTGCTCTTTTTAGATCACTATGATGACAAAAACACCATGGTCAAAGGTATAGATAAGCTGGAGGTTTTGGGCAGAAACTATAGTCACAGCTTTATATACATGGATTTATATGGCTCCTAATGTTCACCAGCCTCACCTGTGACCCGTTTGATTAGAATTAGCCAGTGAGTTTCTGGGCTCCAGTTAGGTACACCAGCATCAACTTTCTGCCACAACTGCCAGAAAAGCCCACAAAAAAGTTCACCTGACATACAGAACTCCATGTAAAAAATAATAAGGCCATTGAAATAAAATCGATCATGATGTATGGTTGAATCACCAAATGAAAATCATTATTGCAAAAATTCAACGTTTGAAACAAAGTTATTTACAACAAAGAGACCAAAATTTTATTTTATGGCCCCAATCATATTATTATACCTTAATTAAACTGTGCAAAAAAAAAAAAAAAAACAGACCAGGTACACATTTCCTATTTATAACTGTGGCCTGGAAAAAGCTAAGGCCTTTTGATGGAGAAGGAGAGGGGGTTGTAACATAAGACAATTACAAATTACACATATTAAACAATGTGAAAACCAATAGACAAATTACAATGTTGACAGGTACATAATACACACACAGAGCATAACTTCATAAACAGTGGAGAAAGTCTGGTAAGGCTTTAGGTAGGAGGCAACAAAGCCCATCATAAAGTGTACAGCACTGTCATTGTGAACTACAGAGGTTGACCACTGGTTTTTTGGGAGATGTGTGAGTTACAAAGGCACAGGAAACTTGGTAAAACTTGATGTCAAGATGAATGCAGAATGTTATCAGAAAGAATAGAGGAACATTCGAATCAAGCCAGTAGGCTGCTCATAGGACAAAGACATTTCAAAATGAAACACAAGGCCAAGTGGACCTGTGATTGGCTGCAGAATAAAATGCCTTATTCAAAACTACTAGAGAAGCCATCTAGTTGTCATTCATGTTAAAGGAACAATGCACGGTATTAAATACGGGGTCATGTAAACTTCTGATTGGTGTAATATGGGTATTTTCTGATGCAGTTATGATTTAAAAGGAGTAACCATATTTGTATTCTGATTAATGACTTTACCCAGCTACAAACCATGACTAAAAGAAAGGTTTTGGTTTCTTTTCTTGTTTAAGTGTGAAACTTCAGCCCAACAACAACCACTCACATAAAACCCATCCGGGATGATCTGATCATTTTATATACAAATAAGCACAAAGCACTTTCACAAAATGGACTGTCACTGAGCAATTAAGGCAGTTATTATGTTGATTTGAATATATTCATCTCCAACTAGAGAGCTGAAAATGGAGATTTTGTGCCATCATTGACTCATATTTGTCTCCATTAATAATTCCTGCCACCTTAACTAAAGCAAGTTCCAGATAATGAGAAAAAAGCTGGCAAAAATTGATGCTGCCACCACCATGCCTCCCTACAGTTGGGTGATTTATTTGCAGTTTTTTTTTGTTTTGTTTTGTTTTACACCAAACAGAAGTTATAACCACAATTATGACCAGATCATCCCTTTTCCAATATGCTTGTTGGATTGGTTTTATCAGGATTTTCTTTAAAAAGGTTTCCATCTTGCTCCCCTACCCCAGTGCAACCGTTCAACATTGCTGAAGGCATCTGGAAACCAGCTTTCTTCTTATATTGTATTTATCTTTTATTTCTTTTACCCTGGTATAACAATTATTGCATATTTTCCACATTTGATGATGAATATCTTGCTATGTTCCATGTTATTGCCTAATACTTTTTAGTCTCCTTCCATCTCTTGACTGATACAATTTGGCCAAAAAAAGATCTCTCAGATGCTTTGAAACCTATTTGCATGCATCTAAAAAAAAACGTCAGAAAGCATCTCCAACTTTGTTTGAGGTTAGCAGGAAATACATGATGGCAAATGTTTTCTGACAGAATGGGTGCAAAATATGACACTGCACAAGCTTTTCAGATTTTTGTAACAGGAAACAGAATATGTATCTGAGTAGCCATGGGCAACTCCCACTTGGAGTTTTTTATTTTTCTCATATTTTCAGTGATTTGTATTCATGGTGAATTCTAAAGGCAACACCAGGTGAGCAAGGGCTGCAGTAGAGGCAGCCCTCATTTGAATTTTTATTAGCAAAATAATAGTGATTACCACATATCAATTTCCATCCCATTGAAACATTTATTTCATGAAACATATATCTTTTTTCATTTTATGAAACAGTTTTTCACTACTTTGCGTTGGTATACCACATTAAACTCAAGGTACAACATGCTTTCTGCTGATTTCTCACCTTCTGATTCCACTTCAACAGTATCAGTGGGTTCCACAGTTTCTGTGTCCGTCATATAGCCAAACATTCCCATCGCACACTGCTCAAAAGCTTCCTCCAAGGAGTCTCCCCAGGAGTGAATTCTGGAAAAACATAAATACATGAAACAATCAAAGTGATCACTGGACACAAGGCAGACACTCATCTGTTAACGCAGGAAACAAAATACTCACTGCACATCTGCTGTATGATCCAGATCTGAAATAAAACATGAGGTATGAGTTTAGTGAACTGCAGTTGACCAGGGTAAAAAGTTGTAGTGACAGCTGTTTCACGGGATGTATGTTTGATACCTCGTTAACGTAATACGCTTAATTTAAGATGTCTTAACATTCATTTTTTTGTTTCTAAATGCAGTGTTATTACTACAAACAAAACTTAGTTTATTTACCTCATGGAACAAGCTAAGCTACCAACATTGTTCGTGATTATTCATGACTTACATTCATACTTCTTGTTGATAGGAGGATATTTTGATTTAATAGCTTTCTGTTCCTCTGTGAGGTCTAGCTGACGGTCATCCATTGAAGCTGGAAGTTGATTTAAACGTAAAAATTGTAATTATTTCTAGTCAACATGTCAGAAGAGCTAAAACAGAGAGTGTTGCATTCAATGTCTGAACCATTTGTCTCGTAAATTTATGTAGCGCACCAACAGTTGAAAATAAACCGGAGAAAACAAACGATGATCATCAGATATACTGCTATAATCTGCTATAATCCCAATATAACAATCATATTACGATTTAGTAAAAGCAGAAAAAGAGCATATTATCTGAAGAATCCTAAGAATTCCTTGATCATGGGAAGCTAGGACATCGAAAGATTTAGATTACTGTTCATTGTTGCTTCTAGATGTTTTAAAGTTACGCTTTATGTTGATGTTTGGAAGACTTATTATGGGTAACACATTAAAAACTAGACTATGTGTAGATTTTCTAAACATGATTTTGTGATTTCCGAGTTTCCATGTAGCATTTTTGGATCTTCCGGATCTAATGTCACAAGGACTTCCTGTCGGCTTTGCTGCATGCTGATTGGCTGATGGTGTTCTGTGGAGTTGGCGCCATTGTGGAGCTCCGTGCTGTCTTCTGTGCGCTCTCCCTAAAAATACTTATTTTCGCCTGACTTGTCTGTGTAGTTAAGACGAAATGGCCGATAAAGACGGTAAGATTGCCACTGTTTCAGGACTAGCTGTTTATTTTTGAATGTTCATAGCTTTTAATGATTTAAAGCCCGTGAGCTATCGGACCGGCGGCTGTTGGCGCGTCAGCCAGCATCTCCTTTCATTGTTACGGAAAGGCATGCTAGGTGTTAGCTGCTAACTCGCTGGTAACAAGGGGACTTTTAAGGAAATAATATATATCATGTATTGGTGAATGTGGGTCTGTGTGTTACGTTCACGTGTTTCTACAGTTATCTTGCTGTAAATTACCGTGTTATAGTCATTTACAACACAGGAAATAACCTAAAATCATTACCATAATTCTGGTATATTAATGACAAGTAGGTAGTTGACACAGTCTAAATGCCACATGGTTATTCTCAAATGACTTCTAGTTTGCTAAGCTACTGCGAGGTTTGTAGTTGTTTCCTAACAGCACTGTGGATTGGATGTGTTTTTGCAGCTGCATTTGATGATGCCGTGGAGGAAAGGGTGATCAATGAAGAGTACAAGATCTGGAAGAAGAACACCCCTTTCCTCTATGATTTGGTCATGACTCACGCCCTAGAGTGGCCCAGCCTGACCGCTCAGTGGCTGCCAGATGTCACCAGGTGAGCATGAGATGAGCTACACCTTCAATACAGAAACAGCTGGTCCAAAGTTGTATGGGGCCTTAAGCAGGATTTGATTACAGGAGCTTCCGATTCCCATTTCTGAGCTCAACTAATTTCCAACATCATTTATAGCTGGATGTTGATCCATTACAGAGCTCACTTTGTGACATATTGTTTGCAACTTGAGAGGAATAAAATGATTTCCCTAGGCTACTGTATCTCTGCTTCAGTCACATGCTTGTTTAGAGTAGAATAGACATTTTTTTTATTGTCCCACAATGAGGAAATTCAGGTGCACTATCAACAAATGGAAATAGAAGCATGCATGCTCAAAATAAGATGGTGGGGCTGAAAAATAAGAATAAGAGACTGAGGTAAGGGCAAATGTACAACGTAAGTAGCAACATTGTATAGCTGTTAAAAATTATCACTAATGTTATAGACAAAACATTTTCGTCATTGTTTTCATCAACTGCCCTTTTTCCAGATGTGGGGAAAAAGAGAAAACAATGAAAACGATACAGCAATACTAGAATCAAGACTGAAATTATAATCAATTTCATTTGAGAATCAAAACTAAAAATCTGTTTGCTGACTTTTGTTGATTTAAATTTGAGACGACTACGTAGGGCTGGACGATAAATCAATCTTTTTCTGCTTATGAAGGGAAAATTTTGGGAAAATTTGGAGTTTATTTCCACCAATGCAACTCTTCGGTTTCCACAGTTCAGAATGATGTCACCACGCCGAGGTGCCAACCTTCTTGTAATACAGCTTGTATTTATTTGGAGATTGTATTCAAGTCGAATCCTAGAAGGGATAACTGAAATCAAAACAAGTTTTCTGTCATTTGTATTTTATTTTACGAAACAACTAAATCGGAAATACGAATTGGTATGAAAAGTTATTTTTGAGCCATATTGCCCAGTCCTATTTAATTGTGTTTATTTTGCGGTCATGTTCTTCACAGACCCGAGGGAAAGGACTACAGCGTGCATAGACTGGTTTTGGGGACACACACCTCTGACGAGCAGAATCACCTTGTTATTGCCAGTGTTCAGCTTCCAAATGATGATGCCCAGTTTGATGCTTCACACTATGACAGTGAGAAAGGAGGTGAGTAATATTCAGTGAAACTATATTATAACAAAGTCTTATTGCACCAGTTGAAGGTAGTTTAAATAAAGGTATTTCTTTCAGAGTTTGGAGGCTTTGGCTCTGTTAGTGGAAAAATAGAGATTGAGATCAAGATCAACCATGAGGGAGAAGTGAACAGAGCGCGCTATATGCCCCAGAATCCCTGTATTATTGCCACCAAAACCCCCACCAGTGATGTGCTGGTCTTTGATTACACAAAGCACCCCTCCAAACCTGGTAAGGGCCCTTCTGAAACAATTTAGAGTTTTGTACCACAGTTTCCTCCAGAAACTTTACAGATTCATTTAACATTAGTTTAATTTTCTATAATAGATCCTTCTGGAGAATGCACCCCAGACCTGCGACTCAGGGGACACCAGAAGGAAGGCTACGGCCTCTCCTGGAACCCAAACCTCAGCGGATGCCTCCTCAGTGCTTCTGATGACCATGTAAGAGACTCGACTAAAGACTTTGCAACTTTACTAATCTGTTTAATTACATTTACTTCTCTTTTACAGTTCTTTACGGTTAAACAAATATTTTCACTTTTTCTGATTTCTTTAGACTATATGCCTCTGGGATATCAGCACGGTGCCAAAGGAGGGGAAGATCGTAGATGCCAAAACAATCTTCACAGGCCACACTGCTGTGGTGGAGGACGTCTCCTGGCATCTTCTCCATGAATCCCTCTTCGGATCTGTGGCAGACGACCAGAAACTCATGATGTATGTGACCTTCTTGGAACAAAATCAGCGATTCTGGGCTTTTATCTGAACATCAGTTCATTTTGTCTTTGGAACAGCTGGGACACACGGTCAAACAACACCTCCAAACCGAGCCATGCAGTGGACGCTCACACTGCTGAAGTCAACTGCCTGTCGTTTAATCCCTACAGTGAGTTCATTCTGGCCACTGGCTCTGCTGACAAGGTGGGATGAGATTCTAGTGAACTCTTAAATGGCATCTTGTTCTTTTAAGTCCGGTTTCAGTTGAATCAATTTGCTTTGGTTCTGTTTTTTGTATTTGCAGACTGTGGCTCTTTGGGACTTGAGGAACCTGAAGCTGAAACTCCATTCATTTGAGTCTCACAAGGATGAGATCTTTCAGGTAAGAGCTACACTTATTTTAGTTTTATTTGTTTTTGTTCTTAAGAAATGAAAACATCTTAAACACAATAGTGCTGGATTTCTAAACTTATTTTGTGGATGAGGAACACATGTACAAATTAATGTTGGTTAGCGTTAATTCAAAAAACAAATAGCATTAAATGTGTTTTAAATAAATGCACACTGAGTAAGGGAATGTGAAAAAAATATTTGTAGATTTAAAAAAAAAAAAGTCTCAGTTTTCGTTCTGTACGCAGTGTGGCTCAGTGAATAGAGCGATTTGTGTCAAACTATGAAAATATTGTATTTTTAAGAGTCTTTTTTTCCCCCTCTCCTGTCTTCTACTCACAGGTTCAGTGGTCTCCTCATAACGAGACGATCCTGGCCTCCAGCGGCACCGACAGGCGGCTCAACGTCTGGGACCTGAGTAAGATCGGAGAGGAGCAGTCGCCAGAGGACGCCGAGGATGGCCCTCCTGAGCTGCTGGTGAGCGGCCGTCTCAGATTCTGGTTTTCGTTGGATGGTAGGTGGTGCGCTAATCACTCCTGCTCTCACTTCCAGTTCATCCATGGCGGACACACAGCTAAGATCTCAGACTTTTCCTGGAACCCCAACGAGCCATGGGTCATCTGTTCGGTGTCAGAGGACAACATCATGCAAGTGTGGCAGATGGTAAGCCCTGACCAGTGGATACGTCACATCCTGAGTTATTCAGGGTTTCTGCTCAATAGATTTATACATTTCACAGCCCCGGAAAAGCATTTAAATTCAAGATTTTATTTTCTTAGAACATCTTGATCCATTTTCACCCATCCAGTTGTAAATATATGCCCATCCATCTGTCAATTCTTGTATATTTTCATCAATCTGTTGGCTCATCTATGCTTGTTCCTAATATCAAGCATGGATAATGTGTAGGAAGTTTGGAAAACGTGTAGGAACTGGGGCTGCACAATACATTTCACATTTATTATTGCAATAACATTGTACTCAATAAAATATCATGCAGGACCACCTGGGCGGTAATACATTTGATGAGATTAGATGGTTGCAGCACAGAAAGTTGTTTCAATGCAGAAACAGCAGAAACTTTCAATAAGCTGTTTTTTGTTGATGTGGGAATAAAACATCTAGTTTTTATCCAGTAGCTCGGTAGATGGCTTATTATCTGAGGTGTTTCCTATGAAACTATAGCAGAAACATATTAACACTCTTTAATTGGTTTGCCTATCGCAAGTGATATTGCATGTTTTGTTTTCTTTTCTTTGTTTAAAATGAAGAATAGATGTGGAGACTATGGTAAAACTTAGAATGTAATTTAATACTTTGTTGTCTCAACTAGTAAAATTTAGCTTATTACATTTATTCTAAACAGTAAATGTAGTGAATCTGTGTGAATTGTCTTGCACAGGCTGAAAACATCTACAACGATGAAGACCCAGAGGGCGCTGCAGATTCAGAGGTCCAGGCATGAGTCCAGTTCTGAATTCGCTTTTTTTTGACCTGCTTGTTAAAAATGGATCACTTTCTCAGATCTGCTTCCGTAAGCAGCAAAACATTTTCAAATACATCTCAGAGAAAAGTGTTTAAAAGAGTTTCTGCACCATTAACGTGTTGTGATGCATTTCAAATGACACCGGTTTCAGTCTGATTTCTAGATGCCACTTAGTTTTTCTAAGATCATCTGTGGTTTGTAATCACAAACCAGTCTGCTGTCGTCAGTTTTATTTCTTGTCATTAGCTGTGCAGAAAACAATTTCACATTGATCCATTTTTTAATACAATTGTACATACTGTAGGGTTTTCCTTTTTATTTGCTTGATATTTGTAGGTGAATTTTCCAGCTTGTGTCGTCTCTTGTTTGTGTTTTGTTTTCTTCTGCATTTTGTTTCTGTGCTGCACCTGAGCTTTTGTGTATCTAAAAATATTCATAATAAAAATATTTACAGAAATTTGTCAATTTTACTTCTGTTTTTTTTTTTTTTGAGGCAATACTTAATGTTCTATAAATTAGGACAATGATGTTAATGTTTGCTTTATGCTCCCTTTTCTGTCAGGGAGCATAAAGCATACAGCATGTATGTTGCGTAACGCAACATACATGCTGTATGTTTCTGCAGCACATACAGCATGATGCACATATAGCAATTTAATAAAAAACAGTGTTTGTTTTTTATTAAATTCTCATGGTGTTGAAGTTAAAAATACAAACTTCAAACTCCATAAACTTGTCCAATTCTGAGAAGCATAATCTGGTAGAATTCTGGCTGTGTTTAAATTGGAGAAAATCTTCAACAGCTTAAGTTCAAAGTTGTGGAAGCAGTTTTTGCTTTTAAAAGCCACTGAAGTTGTTTGTTGTAGATCAGTCCACAGGAAGGTTCAAATGCATCCTTAAAGTAGCATGAGCTGCAAGACCATGATGTAAACTTTTAAGCTGTTTTAGGGTTTGATCTGCTTTCAGCCTCTGGAAACGGATAACTGTTCTTCCTCTTCAGAGATGTTACGCGGTTCATCGTTGCCTCTGCGAGACAAAACAGTTTTCAGTCACCTATCACATGGATTCTCAATTAAAGCAAAACAGATTTATGTAAAGTTACCTTAAAAATGTGAGCTCTGTTTTCAGGCCCTCTGTGAGCTGCTCCAAATCAGTCCTGAAGATTTTTTGAATCTCAAACTCCAATTTTAATTCTCTCAATGTCTCTTGTAGTTCTTCCACTGTTTCCTGTACAAACAATACAATTTCCTTGAGGTTTACTGCATTCTAAACAATAATAATGTTTCTCTAGAGACAAGTCCTACCTTGTGATGTGCTGTCGTCTCCTCCCTCTCTATCTCCATAAGATTGATTCGTTTCAGGAGACAGGATCTTTGCACCTCCAGCCTCTGTATGTCTTCTCTCAGAGGACCCAGACTGGCTCTCAGGTCCATCGCCTGCTCCTTGCAGTTTTTTAGTGCTTCCTCCCCGGCCTTCCTTCTCCTCAGCAGGGCTACCATGCGTGGCTCGTACCAGCCCTCCAGTGCCGTTGCGCTGCCGCTGAGCCTCCGCTGCAGCCTGATGGAAGCCTGCCGACACTGGCTGACGTCACTCATGGTCCTCGACCGGCGCGGTCTAGAGGCCTGATCTCTGAGGGAGTTCAGCTGGTTCTGGTGGTCAATCTGGAGCTGGTGCAACTCATGGGACAGATCATGGAGACTGGCCTTGAGTTCCTCCTATCAATAAACAGAGCATGAGGAGCAGATGTACGGTAAGTTTTTGCACACATAGTGCCTTGCAGAAGTATTCACACTTTTTGAATTTGTGTCACACTTGGCTACATAAAGACCACAAATTTATATGTGGCATTTAAAGGTGCTGAAACGATTTAAAATGTTTTTTTTTTTTTTTGGAAATAAAATCTCCATGTTATGCCTTTTAAAGCTACAAGTCTTCTCAAGAATGTCTCTACCAGCTTTGAACATCTAGAGACTTAAATTTGTTAATATTCTTTGCAAAATAGCTTAAGCTCTGTCAGACGAATTCTTAATGCAGTTCATTGCCCTAAATTTTTTTCAGGTGTACCAGAATAAAGTTCTTAGAATACACATGTACGTCACACTTTTCCTATTTTTATTGTTATCCTTTTCCTTCCACTTCACAATTACTTACTACTTTCTGTTCGTCTGTCAGATAGAATCTCAATAGAATACAATAAAACCTGTTCTTGTAATTTGACTGGATACTTTGCAAGGTGCTGAATGTAAACTGGTGAGCACAAATTTAGTATGGCCAAAACAGGACATAAAATATAATACAATGTTTAATTCCAGCAACATGACAATAACATCAAAAAGCTTGTGAGCACAAGCAGTGCTCACATGAGTCATTTTATAAAATTTTTTGCTAAAAATTTAACAAAATAACAGTAATCTTCATTTATTTATTGATGTAGTTGAAGATTTTACAAAATGTAAAGTAAATTATATATATAATTACATTGCTTTATCTCCCAAAGATAGACATGCTCATGCACATAACAAGTATTGTGGCAATTGTTTGTCAAACCAAACATCCCATAAAAATTCAATCCATAAGCCAACGTCCAAAATTTTACATTTGTGTTTTAGAATTTATTTTTTCTCCCAGTTGGCAAGCAAATAATAAAGATCAAACTATTCATTGTTTCCTGCTGCCTCTCCTGCTCTGGTAAAAAGTCATAGGCCCCAACCCAGTGCATGCTGGTCCTTTACCAGTCCCTGTACTTATTGAAAATTTACCCACAGTTCTCCCTGTATAACTTAGGAAATAGTGAAAAAAATAAAATAAAATAATAATAATAATAATAAAATAAACAATTACTAACCTGCAATTAAATTTTGCAAATTATCAGAAAGAAAATAAATAAATAAAGTAAACTGAGAATAAATGTGAACAAATTCAAAATAATAAAAATAAAGAATAAATAGTTCAAACAACAAGAATGATTAAAAGTTGTGAATCAGAGAAACATTTCAGGGACAGTGAACAGGACATGCACAGACCTGTGTCAGACCAGACTGAGCCACTTCGTACTCCTGTCCAGCCAGCGTCACCCGACTCTGGATGCAGTCTCTGGCTGCGGTGAACAGTTTCCTCTTCACCTGCTCCACTTCCTCGTGCATGGTGACATAATCCAGCTGAGCCAGAGTGAGGAGCCTCCTTGCCGCCATCAGCTTTTCTCTGAGGTGCTCCACAACCTGCAGCATAGGTTCGTTCAGAGCGAGAAGCTCCTGGATCAGCTCGTCCCTCTGCCTCTCCAGACCCGACACTTGCTGAATCCAGTACTCAAAAAGTTCCCCCAGAGCTTTCATGCCCATCTGGTCCATCTTTAGTGCGTTGAGCAGTGTAGTTTCACACAGCGCTGTTTCAGAGTCAGTCTGTACATCATGTTTTGAAATATCCTCATTGTGTAATTCCTCAGTGGATGTTGTGTTGCTGTCGTCCTCCACTTGCTGTTTTCTGCTCATGACAAACTGAAGCAGAAAACAACTTTACAGTCATTAACTGAGAAATACTCAACATTAAATCGCGTCAGTGGTTTTAATAATTTAATCACCTCTTAAATAGGCAGTTTAACACAATTAATTATCCTAACTTTAACCGCTGTTACCCTAGCAATGACTCTCAACTCATAATCAAATCATGGAGATGATTAACAACACAAATTAAGTATACTTTACTCACTGTTTTGGAAATGCCAGCCCCAGTGTTTCAAAAACTTTTGAGTATAGTTTGTTCTTTAGCGCTAGGTAGTTCTTTGCTCTCCGTATGTCTCCAAAAAAACACAGGATCACTTTGTATTTATTAATAACACAGGAGGCATGGAGGGGAAACTCTATCTAGGACTCTCATGGAATCACAAACTGTGTCAGTGCTGGGAGCAGACTGTGTCTTGACCAGCTTATGTGGCATCAAAGTCTATATTTATACACATCAGCAGCTTGTTTTTTTATGTGTGCATCTAGTTTGCCAGTGATATTGGGATGGAACGCAATTATTTTCATTAACTTTTAACCATAAATCATCCAGGAAAGTGTTGCAGTATTAGAAGAGCAGTGCAACCGGTTGTTCTGGATGTAATATTTGCATGATTAATGAACATATTTGTTTCAGCAGTTTTGCATACTGTCTATCAAGCCTCCCTCAGAAAAATGGAAATAAGCACTAACCTGGGATACATAAAAGAATTTCATCAACATATGAGCAGAATAAAAGGAATATTGTAGTCTTAGAAACCCCAATGCTATGGTACTTTGCAAAACTATTCAGACTTATGCTTTTACACCCTTTTTCGCATTTTGGATTTCTCAATTTACCACAAACTGGAAGGGGACTCAGGGAAACATATTGAAGATGGTGCTCTGATCAGACAAGATCAAAACTGATGTTTTTGGTCAAGATGCAAAACTCTGTGTGACAGAAAACTAAAACAAACCATGAAACATGGTAGCAGAAGTATCATGGTGTGAGGATATTTTTGTTTTTTTACAGTTACTATCTACATTGTGTTAGATTAGAAAAAAAAAACATTGAAGTTTCAGGTTGAAGCATGACAGAGTGTTAGTATAATTTCCAAGGTGATGCATTAGGAAATTATAAACCAATTTGAAATATTTTCTGAATAAATAAGTAAATGTTGAACCCATTTGTTAAATGGAACTAGCTTTAATTCCAGATATTTTTAAAGTGATATGCTCTGCTTTTGTTGTAATTTTATTTATTTATTTTTTATTTCCAATGGATTTTACAAATCTGGACCACATTACAAATGAGTTAAAAATATTTTAAAGTCTAATTAATAATAATAATAATAAAGTTTTGTCGTATGGACATGTGAGAAAAAAAAATAATGAAACATAAATATTTTTTAATTTTCAAATTAATTATTTTTCTTTAAAATAACATTTTAACAGTAAAACGTGAGGATTTGTGTTGAGTTTTTTTTTTTTCGTTATAACTTGACGCAGTTTTGCACGTTCGCCACCAGATGTCCTCAGTTCGCCGACCGCTGCCGCTCTCCTACCTGAGCCCTGCCTCCTCCAGGTGGGATTACCAACTCGGTGGTATTTTCTTCACTCCCTTCCTATCTGCCTTGGTTCATTGGAGCGTCCGCACACAGACAGACAAACAGCTCATGACAGCACGACAAACTCTTCTGTTTTCCTTTGACAGAGTGGAGCCGAGTACATGCTGCAGTTTCGTGAAGCGCGCTGAAGCTTTCAAGGAAATGGTTCACCTGAAGTTTCCTGTCGGACAGTAAGAATAAAAAAAGTTTGGAGGTGGAGAGAAATGAAGCCCCTGCGAGACGCTTCATATGGCGAGTGAGTGACTAAAACCTAACCGGATCTTTAAAAGTTTTAAAAAAGGTAAGATTTTCTCTCTTTTTTCACGTTTTGACGCAAACCCCCTAATATGCTTTTATTTGTAGTTATTTGAAAACATTTGGGCTATAAACTTTACTTTAAAAATACAATTTCTGTTTTCTTTTATGCAGTTTTTTAACGTTTCTGCTCTAGAAAATTAAATTTTAAAGAAAGTTTTTCTTTAAAATTAAAGAAAAACTTTCTTCTTAAGGCCAATGTTTTACTTTGTAGTCAAATAAAGCGCAGTGCTTTGAAGAATCCAGCAGAGGTAATTTAAGACCTCTGACAATAAACCCTATTGTCTCCTTCCTGTCACCCAGGTGGAAATGCTTCCTTACTTCACAATTCTCTCGCACTTGGTTTTGATTGTTGCCCATGCATTTGCACTGCTTGTTAGTGGACCTCTTTGGGCAAGGACTTTCATCCTTTCTGTCTGGTCTGCTGCATCTTCTGACCTCTGGACAAATTAAAGATTTGGACTTGAACTTTTCTTTTGCAGATCAGTGAAGGCTGGGGTTCTGCTTCTTTAGTTGCAATTTCATGGTTTCATACTGAGAGGTTGAGGCCAAGATGAAGCCATTTTTGTTTAGAAAGGGTGTGTCACCTACTGGTGTTCCTTCTTCACCATGTCTGCCATGCCAAGGCTTGCACCCAAGGAGATTACAGTTGTGGTATGAGAGCAGTAGCAAAGATTCAGCTGTAGATGCAGATAGACATTAAAATCTAGATGACATAACAGGAGAAAATATAGATGCACAAACTTTCTTGATACCAATGTTCTCCAGTTCTTTGCAGTCTGATCTGCTTATTCCAATTTTTGTGTTTGAAGGACAATAGTTTGAGTCAAACTGTGCTAATGCTAGAATGCTAACCCATTAGCATTCTAACACATTACTTTGCTATGAACGCTTTGCACTGTGCTAACTGGAATGAACACATGATGAAAAGAAAATGCAAAAATCATAATAAATGCAAGAAATCTGCTGAAATCTCTCTTCTGAAATGACCAGGTACAGTAGTTTCAAACAAACCAATAAGGAATGCACTCAACCACACAATTTCTATGCCCATTCACTGCACAAGACTCCTTCTGAAAAAACAAAACAAAAAAACATGGGTAAATCAGTAAATTTTGAGAAGCCTGTGAAATACTGGTTGAATATCCTCTGGTCTGATTTGGCGAAAGCAATTACTGAAAAAAATCAAGGGAAAGAGTCTGAATCCGATCCCTGCCTTGGCTGGTGCATCTCTTTCAGAAAGCCTAAAAGATGCATTGGTTTGTTGTGAAACTACTGTCAGGCTTACGCTGAGTTGCTCAGTGGAGGAAAGGTCAAAACAGCTTGTCCAGACAAGGCGACGGGAAGAACAATCAGTACTGTAACAGCCACATGACTGAGTGATCTGAGTGTGTCAGTGTGGAAACGTCAGGCTCAGGATTGTGAAATGGGGGTGCTGTTAATCAAAGGGATGAGTAAATTACCACTAAGTCTTCATCAGCATTTAAGTAAATTCAAGTGAGTTCATATTGTAAGGAGGGTAGCACCAGGCAGTCTGCAAATGCAAACAAGCTTGTTCCCACACTTGTCTTTTGGGCCAAAATGCTTTATTTTCTTCACTATAATCATTTTTCTTTGACTTCTGGCCATTTTTCTGCCTCTTCGGCTGAGAAAGCTTCAATTTAACCCTGAAGCCCAGCAGATACTCAGCAATGCCAGGTTGTATTTTTAAACCCCTTTGCTGTCCAGCTGTGTTTGCCCTCTTAGTGACTTGGTCAGTGCTGCTCCACGACACTTCCTTTTTTTTTGTTTTCAAGAGTGACCAGGCAGTGCAGGGGGCTATAAGATCTGCAGTCCTAACTTGGATTCCTGGCAACCCTTGGAAGCGAAGCTAATGAGACCCTCTACATCCATTGTTTGTTTGGTCCTGTCCTGCAGTCTTTGTGTTTCCCTTCTGCCATATATCTATCTTATACAAATGGGTGGTTTAAAGGCTTCTGCAGAACTTGATGGCATACTGAGTAGGTAATGCAGTCACTGGACTGGAGAAGAGGTGCATCTAAAACATGAAGGACTGTGAGCCCTAAGGATCAGGATTGAGAATTGCTGTGCTAGAGGAATTCTGAGAGTCTAAAGTCCTGATATCAACATGTTAATTAGTCTGGGTTTCTGCTTGCATGCAGCCTAAAGTCACTGCTCAACAGATATCCTTTCCAACTTTTAAAACATTACCTTACCATGAATCCTGTTTCTAAAGGATACCCCTATCCCCCTGAGCATTGGGGCACATCTTCAGGAAGTTTGCATAATGAGTTACCAGCATTTCCTAATAGTTAGTCACGCATGACTCAATATGCCTACATTTGTTGAGTAAACAGTTCATCGCCCTGCAATAGATTTTTTTTTTTTTTTTTTATCACATATTGCATATAGATAGCAGAAAATGCAGAATGTTATATATAGTTGTTTAAAAATGTTACAATTTATTAGCTGTGCAATTTATATGTATTCTTGTTTGAGCAGAGCAAACACTTAACAGAAGTAATGAAGTATAAGCAAAATGTAAGCTTGAGGGCTAGGAACGAGCTTTGAGCAGGGTTCCTTTAACTTGTCTTTCTTCTGAGGAAAAGTGAATAAGCCTGATTTCAGCCACCTGTGAATTGACCGGCGGTGATGAGCTGTGCCCCTACCTCTGGCATCTCTAATAGAGGACTTCTAAATCTTAGGAAGAGTTAGACTGGAAATATGAGCTCTTTTTTTAAAACCCTGGCACACTTAAATACCAGTAACATAATTAACAGATGATAAATAGTTAGTCCTTTTAAATGTATAAAACATTAGAAAAAGTTGCAGAACATTGTCCTCTTTAAATGATGAGCTTCTCTCAGTGGAAACACACAACTGCATATTATATCATCTCTAAATGACTTCCATGTGCCAGCTATTATCTGTTTTCTTCCATGTGGCCAATTGTGGCAGGGGGGCTGTAGGAGGGACGTGTGACAGGGAGAGGTTGAGGACTCATACATCTGTGTGTGCGTGTGCGTGTGTGTTGGAGAGGGAGAAAACAGAGTTGGAGAGAAGAGTTCTTCAGTCGGTAATTATCAATCTCTCAGGAATGCTGCTGCCGCTCTTACCAGACAAGCCGCTGCATGGCTGCGGCAGCTTCACAAGCACCACCAGCTCACGTTACCCCTCCATCACAGGTTCTCCTCCTCCAACATGCACACACAGAGGGCGTACAATCTGAGAAAACCTTCCAGACTATTTTTGAGGGGTTTTTTGTGCCTTTACCGTCCTACAGCGCTTGTTGTTATTTGTATTTTTTGTTGTTCTTGTTACCTTGCTACATGGCTATTTTCTGTAATCTTATCCTCTCTTCAGCAAACAAAGAGACCACAATATGTCAGGATGAGATTATCTTTCAGCTCTTTTGCCAAAGCATGTCATGGAAGAAAAGCAAATGACTGGAAACTTTTGACCCAAAGTTTGGCTCATAAAAGAAAAAAAAAAGTTAACAATCTCACAAGCTTCTTTTTCTTTCTTTTGAGCATTTCCAGTTTCTTTCCTCTTACAGCAACAATCATCTGCCGGTTCTGTATGTCTCACAATTCAGATGAGGTTACTTAAGTTTGTTCTTGAGCACCAATGCTCGTCTTTGTTTGATAAAGCCCAGAGAAGACAGCCAACGCCCTGACTGATGCCTGCAGGTGGTTCACTGTAACACCAGTTTTGCTCAACACTTGCTATTTAGCAACAGTCGTAAAAGCTGAAAACTGTTATTTTCCACTCCGGGTGTTGATTTCATAAAAAAACTGGAGTTTATCCAAACCATCCTTTCGACTTTCTATAAGGAAATATTAATCTTCTGATCTGTCATCCTGGAAGCCGTGCCATGTGAAACCAGCAGCTGAGGTGAATGGCTCCATGTATAAACTGAGCCAGTCCTAATACAAACAAAGGTGGCTGTCTGTATCACCGCCACGCCCTCTTGCCTTATCCCCATGAGGTAGCACAGTCTGCTAGTCAGGCGGCTTCCCTGTGTGACTCACTGCGATTGCATTTACATTTCCTCGAGCCCCCTCCTTTGTCCCCCAGGCCACTCACTACCTGTGAGATTCTTATTTCTCCTGTTTGACTCCAGAGCCAGAGATTACTGAGCAGCGAGTGAGCTAACCTGAACTTTTGAGGGGCCCCAACAGGATCAATACATGCTGACTGGAGTGCAGAGTTAGCTTTATGAAGTTCAACAAATACTGGGAAATATCACAGATTATGCAAATTTAAATATCAGACAAATATGAGGTGGGTAAATTTAGAACGCAGTTTTTATATTTTACTTATTGAGAGGAAAACTTTCCAAATCAACTTGACTCTACCTGGAAGTAATGCTCACCCTCTGTTAATCAGAATTGGCTTTATTTGCTGAGTTTGTGCACACAAACAAGATGTCTTTCTCTCATAATTTCAGTTAAAACATTTATGAAAAATGTCTTAAAAAAGTAAATACGTGCATGTGCATCCATCCATTTTCTTACACCCTTGTCCTTAGTGGGGTCAGGAGGGGTGCTGGTGCCTATCCCCAGTGAGACATTTTGGGCAAGAGGCGGGGTGGACCTTGGACAGGTTGTCAGTCCATCGCAGTCTACATATACATTGTTTTAGATAAAAGAGGGAAGATGATTTGAATTAGTATCGATCTGCACACTTTAACTGTTGGGTGTTCGTCAGCGTGACAGCCTGGGGAAGAAAATTGTTTCAGCACTGGCTATGTAAATATCACTCTGTAGTGCCAACCTGAAAGGTAAAAGTCTTAAATGCTTTGTGTCCAGGATGTGAGGGGTCTGCAGAAATTTTAACCATCCTTCTCCTGATCCTAGACCTGTACAAGTGCTGGATTGAGGAAGATGCATTCTGGTGATCCTCTCTGCAAGCCTGGTTATTCTTTGAAGTGTTGACCAGTTATCATGAAATAACTGTGATTAACAAAATTAGTTAGCTAAAGTTTAGCTATTGGCTAAAGTTTATTTTTTCTTTGTCCCCTAAAAGATCTCAAAATGCAACACATCATGGCTGATCTTAAGAAATTCAATAACAGATGAGAAACTCTGAGTACATTTCGCAAAATAAACATCATATTGATGGTCAAACATGACGGACTGGAGATGATTTAATGCTATGGAATGAACTGTCATCGTAGACGGAGCCATGAAATCTGCTCTCTACCAAAAAGTCCAGAAGGAGACTTATTCCTTGATCCGTTCATAACTTTAGGCTTTAGTGCACTTAAGCTTACCAGCAAGCCTACCGCTGAATACCTTGGAAAACCACAATGAATATTTGCATTGGCCTAGTAAAAATCTAGATTTAAATCTGACAAAGACCCAAAGTCTCACTGACAGTTACTTCCAAAGCTAAAGTTCAGTAGTTCCGTCTATGGGTGGAGCAATGGGGAGTAATACTTTCTCATATAATAGCAACTTTGGCTTGGACAGCCTCTTCTATTAATAAATGAAATATTTTGAGAACTGTTTTGAGTTCAAATTCGTCTGATCTGAAACAGCCTTCAAGTTACAGACATGTTATCTGACGGCCTGAACATTCATGGTGAAGACTGCTGACTTGACAGTAGTTTAACAAACATCATACACAAGCAGAGGAAGCCACAAAAGGTCATTGTTCAAGAGGCTGGTTGTACAGAATGCTGCATCTATGCACATTAAGGGAAAGTTGAGTGGAAGAAAACATGTGGAATAGTTGCACAAGCAATGGGAATACACACAGGTCTGAGAGGGTAAAGCCAAGCCCATTCAGAGCTTGGGAGAGATTAAAGTTCCCAATTCAGCTGAAGAACCTATACAGTGCTGTTATTTTAGACATCTGTTCCCCTGACTTCTCTCTCATTCCTTCCACAATCCTTTGTCAGTGGTGGATAGGCCTCTGTGCGATGTAATCCTGAATTAACTCATGTATGAGTACAGCAGAGCCTCGCTTCAGGCAAAGCAGGTGTCGCTGCTTTACATCTCTTCAACTTTACTTGACGTCTCTGCCAAGGGGAGAGGAGATGCAGACTTGTTCTGGAATTTGTGTCCTCAAGCTGCAGAGCATATAGCTGTCAGATGTGCTCGATCAATACATGGATACACCGAGTCTCAAAAACTGTTTTCCTGCTGAAGTCTACTTTGTGTACTGTTAGAATCAATGTTGCAGGTACTATTGACTTGAGGTTTGTGTGGTTAGAGTGGGATCGACTGTCCAAGAGTAAAGTCTAAATAAACAGCAGGTTGGTTCATATCTATGCCTCTGCAAAACTGAGGCCAGCCTACGAAACCCGCAAAAATTTAGCTGTAGCGTTTGTTTGTTTTAAAGATCATGCATTTGTGTTTTGTAGTTTGTCTGTAAACCTTAGTAAACTGAGAAGGTCGGGTTGAGTTCTGTCTGGTGCCACTAGGTAGCTCTATAATTAGAATTTAGGTGCCGTGGTTTTGAGAAAACGATCCATTTTGAGCTTATTTTCTAATATGAAAACAATGACATTGAAAGTCTGAAACCTCGTTATTGAATCGAATTGTAAAAAAAAAAAAAAAAAAAAAAACCCTCCCCAAAAAACCAAAAACAAAGATATTTTTAGAAGTCTAAACTCAGTGCCTCACTCTGGTAGACTGTTTGAAAATCTTGGAATCTTCAGGTATTTTTGTGTAACCACAACATTCGTAGCATGACTCAACTCTTCAAGACCAGACTATACGGATAGGGGTCCTCTGGGTGGTCTCTGCCACAACCCACAGTTCTCCTTGATCTCATCCCTCTTTTAGTAACACAAGAAGTTGTTGGACTTTCAGCCGCCTGTGGCATATAACAGAATAAACTGGACCGTCTTTTCCTGAGAAAGCTGTCTGATTATTGGCCAGTGTTGCAAATACTGATGCCTGGATGTTAGTCATGCTTAAATGACTGTAATTTGGAGCAGGAGAAACACGCAGTGAAAAAGAGGCATGTTACTTTTCCTCAGAGGAGATGGAGTCATTTTGCTGTTGGTGGGGTTTCTCATTGGAATGCAAATGCTTCTTGCTTATTAAATTATTTCAGATTTGATCAGGAGTGCATCCATAGGAAGGTTTTGGATCAGCCCCTGACCTATATATCAAGGATGGTACAAATTTGATTCACCAGCTCACATGGTTAGTTTAAAAAAATGTTGGTTAAAATTTGTATTTTATGCAGAGCTTTTCAAGTAGATGCGAACAAATTAAAACCTTAAAATGGAAAATGTGAGGCAGACAGCATTAAGTATTCATCTTATTGAGCAAGAGTTTGTGTATGAGTAGGTAGCGTTGTTGTTGCTGAGAATATACACATAATATCCAGATGAAGATATTAATGGCAAAATTTATGAGTATCATATCCTGTTTTTTATTCTACCATGTTTAGAGAGAAAATGTGAAAAGTCATTTTATGTGGGAAAATCTAAAATGATTTTATTGAGATTAAGACCCCTTTCAATAAAAATCTAATTACTTTGTTTCATTAGAACAAAATGAGATGAGTTTATTGCTGACGACGTGAAAAGAATTGTACACTTGTAAAAATAGGTTTTGCTTTTTCATAAATAAAAAATATGTATTTGTTGACCTGCGAGTACCTTTAACTGGACAGTTTTGGACTATGTGATAAAAGGTTTGGACAGCACATAGTCCTGGGTCCGCTCTGCTGTTCTCTTCAAGTCATCTCACTTTTATGAGATGACCTGAATTTGGATTATGATCTGATGACTGAGCTTGCCTTAGAAAAAAGTAGATTTTTTGCAGATTGCCATTTGCTTTTGATCATTATTCATCAGAATTCCCAGTCGGTGACTCAGTTTAGTTCACCAAATTTTATTTTAAAATGTTTTGGTCTATCAGTGAGAACATGCGACTGCTCACTAGTTTATTAAGGCCTTTGGAAGAGAAATGGGCTCACAGCGTCACAGCTCCTCTGCTTTACCTAGCAGGCAACATGAAATGCCTTTTCACATATTTATCTTTTTTGCCAGACCCAAGTAGTATTTTGTGCCAAAAAATACCAATTCAAACTTAATTTTACCAAAGCAAAAAGTCTTAGGTTTGAAAGTCATAGAAAGAAAGAAAACCTCTACATGTTTACGTTTCTGTTGGTAGGACCACCATGTTTCCCAGGCTGCTCAGCTGGCATAAAGAAGATTTCTTAACAGTTGGTGACTTTTTGCTGAAGATTGAAGATGTTTTTATTAATTTCTATCTTCATAGTCACTGTATTTAAGTAAACATCGTTATTTGTTTAGCCTTCTTTGTCACAGTTGGTTTTTAAAGCTTTTAATAACTCCTCTAACTATTGAAAACGGGAAAATTTAATCAAAAAACTTTTTTTTTCTCATATTCATTACTTGACTTATGTAGATCACCACTTCTTTAACCACTTGTTTTAGCGTCTTTCCCATTCTGTCAGTGGCTAACCTGTTTACGTTTTTCAAATTAAGCTGCTGCAATATGAGATGAATTTAAGATTTTTTTACTCCTGATCAGAGGATTGAGGGAGCTCACCCACAAGACGTAGCTGAATACAAATAAACTCATACAATATGCCTTTATCAAAATGATCTCAGCTCTGTATCTATGCTGAAATGATCCTGAGAACAGGATCCAGGTTTCTGTGGTTTGATGTCATGTCTCGTCATGTGGCGACAAAGTGATTCCACAGACTACAATATGTTTGGTTACGTTTCACAAACATCAGTTAGAAAGTGTTTTTTCCTGCATGAGAGCACCCAGAAACCATTTATAAGCTCTTATAATTAATGAGTGTGACACAACCTTTCACCACCTGTTGCTTTGCAAATGCTGAGATCTACCATCTTTAGACCTGGCTTCTTCATTTAGCCTGTAATTTTGATGACAAGTGTCAAATAAAGTGCACAGCTTGGAGAAGCCAAGTGTAAGATCCCCTAAAGCAATGCTAGGAAATCCATCTGAGAGCACATAAAAAGGTAAGGGGTGGGTGCAGGAAGGAAGCAACGGGAGCTGGATGAGATCACCGAAATTGTAATGAAAAAACACAGAGCGGCAGTTCGGTGAAACCAGAAACAGAAAATCCACAGAAATCTTAATACAGACTTCAACAGGAATGCTTATCTGCAAACTGTTCGATGATGTTTATTTGTCTGTCTTTCGTTTCTTTTTATTAAAGCTCTTCCCAGTTTGTGTGTAAAAGTGCAATGAGCTTACGGGTGCGGCTTTGTGAATCATGACTCTGTGTTATGGAATGAAGGGAGCGGTGCCAGTTCGTTGTTTGCAGGACGGTGGAGTTTGGCTCAGAGGAAGGAGCGGGGGTCTGTTCAGGCTGCAATACTGCCCACAGAGACATGCGCTTCCTCAAACATGCATCTCAATTATCTGTTTGATTAAGATTGTTATCTTCAAACTGATAAACTGCACCTGACTGAATTGATGAATAATTACAAGCTTTTGAGTAACTTGATTTTAATCATAAGAGATTTGTATTAAAAAATCAGTTTAAAAATGAGGGTGAGGTTAAAAATTAGATTTTTTTTGTTTTTGATATACATTTAACAATTCCATGTTTATCTTTCCTTCAGGACGTAGCTCCATCGTGAGGCGGCATGTCAAATCGTGATTCCCTGGGGGTAGGGGAGCTGCTTCCCCAAGACGTGATCCATGTTTTTGCCCAGGAAAAACACAGCAGAAGAGGCCGAAAGAAGCGCACTCGCCCCTTCGGTCGAGCTTTCAGCTGGTTCAAGAGAAAGAAGAGGAAGAACAACTTCAGTAATGGGCAGAACCATGGAATGGGCCCCCCTCTTGACCTGGACCTTGATAGACATCGATCCGGTCATCATGGTGGACACAAAGGAGGACCGAAGTCAGGGAAGCAGACCCATCAACATGGAAACAGTCATGGTGAGATTCCACAGGTTGTAGGTTTTTTTAGTGTGAAAGAATTGTTCAATTTAACTGGTTAGTGTTTCAAGACACAGTTAATGGAGAAAAAGCTGAATATCATGTGATACGGTGCATGGGACATTTTATGTTTTATTTAGACATACCTCCATCCATAACTTAAAGTTTTTACGGTTTTGTACTGAGAAACGGCATTGAAACTTCAGCTTCCCTACTAACATATTTTTATTAGTGTCAAATCATCATATTTATCCAGAAGGTAAACAAAAGGTATCTTATTGTTTTTTTTTTATCATCAAAGGGTCAGAATGTTACAGAATTTCTGCTGAAATTGGTCACAAAGTCCCTGATTGGTGCCTTCTTTAATATAACTGAAAGGTTTTTTTCTTTTTATCTTCATTTGCCAAATTATATGTTGATTAGTAAAGCACAGCCTGATTAAATATATGAAAGCTAAATTTCCTTTTTTTTTGGTTTATAAAAGCTTCAACAAACACCACTTTGTTAAAGTTCAGACACATAACTACACTGTGATTAAAAAATGGGGATAATTTTGGAATTGCTTCATTTTCTGTTGGATTAAAGTGTACTACCTCCATTACAAACCCTGCTTTGAATTTTAATTATATGATCAACGGTTGTTTCATTTAGTTGCCCCACTAAAACAAAATTTACGTAAATTGAGCTTGTGAGTACTGTCGTCATCATGAAGCTAGTTTGGGCAAAATTGGAATCTACCGACAAGACAGCAAAGAAAACCAGAAGATCTAGCAAAGCCTCTTCTGTGGATCTCTAATTAAGGTATTTGAGTAAACATTTTTGAGTTAACTAATAAACCCCACTTACTATTAAAGAATCTGGTAGAGTGTATGGATGAACAAATGATCTACTATTGAAGTTAGTTAGAGCTTGCCGTAGAGGTTAAACTGAATTTGGAGGTTCACAGATGGAGGGTTTCGGATCACAGTTTTGACCAACAACACTGCTGTCACTCTGCCCTTTCTGACATTCAGCCCTCTTGTGTGTAATCACACACCACAGCGGCATTTAGCCATCTCTGTTTTCCATGTGAGAAATACTAGAGGAAAACCCTGCAGGAGTCACACTGCATCTGGATAAGATAAAACTGATGTTTGAGTTTTTGCAGCGCATGCTGCTGTTGTCCTTCTGAGGATGGGCTGTGCTTTAGAGAAGGAATGTTGCCATTTGTCATTTGCAGGTTGCTCTAGTAATAATTGATCTAAAATACTTAAATGTATAGAAGAATCTATTTGACTCAATGGCTCAAAAATGCTCAGTTTTTTTTATCTGCAAATCATTTCCTAATCATCTCTCGTCCATCAATGTGCTTGACAGAAAGTAAGATGGTTCTTTTTAAAGTGTTGTATTTGAACATTAAATCAAACATCTTGTCTTATTTATTGAAGAAACACCTTATGGTGCTTTCACATTCAGTTTTTAAGAGGATTTCTTCACTTATAAAGAAAGAATTTCTGCTGTTAATTCTTCTGAGCATTTTATACAATTTGATTACCTTTTTCTCAGGTTCACACCTACATTTCTTAATATTTTTTATTGTACAATCACCGACACTAAACTTTTTGAAAATGACCTTACAACATTTGTGATGAGGAGCAGGAATTTGCTAATTATACTTGCTGATCATCAGCAAAGCAGATGTGTTTTAAGTTTAGCACCTGGCTGCTTCTCACACTTTTGTCCATTTTATCTTGGCTTCTATTACAGAAATTAGTTACAGATATAAGACATAAAAGAAAATAAAGATGTGCATGATAGACATAGTATTTTAGATTAATGCTTAAACAAAAGCATTATGAAATTGTCTTAATAAATGCATTAACTTATTTGTCCCATAATATTTTAGGAGTTATTTTTTAAAGGACTTCACAAGGTTGATGGGTTGTTGACTGAAAGTTAGACTTCATACATTCAATAAATTGGAAAGAAAAAAAACTCCTGCTATTTCCTTCTTATCACTGATCAGAATTGATCCAGAAAAAATAAACAGATTCCAATCTCTTGCATCTATCCAAATAAGTCCGATTTGACTGGAATTGTAGATGGGGAGAGAAAAAGAGGAAACCCGTTTAAATATTGTCTTTGCTGTCTCCCAGAGAGGTTTGTGTTTGTTCATTGGAAGGATGTTTGGATGCTGACTTCCACTCCCTCCTTTGGCCTGACAAATCATCTTGTTTGATGTGCAAATATCTCTGTTCTTCAATTACTCACCTGAATTTAGTGTTCCTTAAAAGCCGAGGACAAGATGTACATCTTGTCGAAGTTTTGTGTACTTTACTGCAATGTTGGTGCCAAATTAACTAAGGAGTGCTTCATTCTTTACTCTCTAAATGCAACATATGGCAAGAATTGGGTGTCTCTAAATAATACTGAGTAGAAGCCTGCTTTGAGAGAGCCTGTTTTAAAGAGAAGTGTTCATAAATTACCAAGAAAGTTGCAGCAACATTTGACTTTTCCCAGAGCTGCTCTTTGCAGATCATGTTGGAGCTTGTAGACCCATACTTGTATATCAGCAAGTTTTTCTTAGCCAGCCCAGTTTCTCTTTGTGAGACCAATTTTCTTTGAGTCCATTGCAATGTGAACTGTCAGTTCTAGCTACAGTTCTAGTAGCAGATTAATTGCATCTTAATGCAGAAGACATAAAAAACTAACACTTCATGTTCAAACAAAAAAAAAACAACCTAACTTTCCCTTGTTATTGAGTGTGCTTAGAAAAAACAACAAAACTGGAGGCCGTGTTTAGTTTCTCAGGACTGTTTACTTGTGTTTGCCTGGCAGCACTTATGATCCTGGCTCACTGCTTTACAGACAGAGGAGCCTCCTCTCGTTTATTTTGCTGCATGTTCTCATAGTGGAAGCCCAGATTGTAAAACGGGAGGGTGTTGGGGATTTCCATGCGATCCAAAACTCATTCAGTCTCATATCACCAAACGAAACCTACAGCACAGGAAAATATAGACAGTATTTTTTTCTATTTTAATTTGTTTAGTCTTCTCTTCTGATAATGCAATACACTGACGTCAGAGCGGACTCAGATATACATTTGTGGAGTCAGTTGCAGAACCTTTGCACAGTTCTTTTTTCTTTTTTTGGGGAAAAAAAATCAGTTTGAGAAATCAAACTTTGAGAAGAGATGAGGTCCTTTTGTCCTCTTTGCCAAGGTCATTTTAGAGGCTTACACCATCTGAGTTCACAATCTTTTAAGCTCATGCACTCATTTGGATCTTATTTTCTAAAACCAAAAAGGTGAAAAAACATTTACGCATATGTATAACGGCACCTACGGACATGCTTTCTAAATTATGTACCATTTCCACCTTAAAGCGCCAGGCCTCAGGGAACCAAGCTGCTTATTACTACAGAGGTTGAATGTTTGATTTATGTGTAACGTAGTCTGTGATTGAGCCTTTAGCAATGATCACTGAAGTAGCGCTGGCAACAAGCACAGCACAACAGATGCTGTTGATGGGGAAAGAAACTCCTAAAATACAAAGTAGCAAGTTTATTACAGAAGCGAGTTATGCTTTAGTGCAACATTTGCCTAGAAAAGTGAGTCCCTCCAGCTAAGGCCTCCCGATCACTAAAAGCCTGGTATGGCAGGCAAAATGCCAGTTAATTAAAAGCCATGCCAGAATTGTTAGGAAGGGGGAGGCACCCGGGGTTCTGGGTTTGCTTACCTGTCAACTGAAACTATTTTATATGAATCCGTAAAAGTTGTACTTAAGAGGTATGTACATATATGGGGAAACTAGGACTAAGGGATTTTGTGATGAAATGTGTTGTGATGTTTATGACTCTGAGACACATTGGCCAAATTACTTTTAAAAAATTATTTTCAGCTCCATTTTTTGAAGCAGTTTCTCATTCTTCATTTTCCACTCGATGTTCTTTTAATTCCCATTTACTTTACGTTTTGTGAGCAGTTTTGCACTGTAGACCCAATTCAATAGCTGAATTAGTAGCTTTGTGTAATTTTCCCTTACTGTCCCTAGTGTATACGTTAAGTTTTAAAGTAAACTTGGTTTTACCACATTAGCTTTATCTCACACTATTTTAAGTACACATATATTCAATAATTCCTATAAAATATCTATAACCCACTGCAAATTAGTTTTTAAATGTATTAATTTTTCATTTGGTAATTAATGAATTCCTGTTTCCTGGTGTAAATATGACATTCTTGCACATTTTTACTTAGCCATTCAAGTTCACCTGATGCAAATTGATATTTATAACTCACAGTGGTCAATAAAAATCTTAACAAAATTGTTAATGAGATCTAACCAGCAGAAGGTCCCAGACCAAATATCCTTCATGTTATCGTCTGTTCAGGGAAGTTCATCTTCTTTAGACTCTGTGTGTGAGACTGATATGTAAGCATGATGCATATCCGTCAAACAAAATGTCTCCACCAGCAAATATGTAGCAGTTAAGCTGGAAAAGAAGATTCCGCTTCACATAAATTGAGACCGAATACAAGTTAAGGCTTCTTATGCCCAGAACAGTAAAATAAGTAATACGTCTGTAGTATTAGCAATGCTCTTCTTTAAGTATTGGTATAAGCTGTGGAAATAACTGTCCGTACCCAAGTCAAATTTCCTTTGGGACATTAAAGTTCATCTTATCATCTTATCTTATATTAACTTCAACGTGCACATCGAGCAAAGTGATGTCAGCAGATCAGATATTTTAATTTTTTATTTTCTCTTGGACATGATCGAGCAGGTTGTCCTGGATTCCTTGTTTGCCGTTTCATCCAAACCCTTTGTAGGCTTATCTTACCCTTTGCTCCTATGGTGGAGCTTTTCTGTAAACATGACAACTGGAGCTTATCCAATCAGAGAAACTGAACAGAAGCAGGCCTTGTGATAAACCCTGACCTTCTAAAGCCTTTAGTTTTGTTAAACCAGCGATTCTGCTTTGTCTCATCTGATGTTGTATATCGCGTCTTGAAACAGTCAAAATTGTCTTTACAGTTTTTTCATTTTAGTTACTCACTGAATGTTTATATGTGTTTGCTGGTCATATCATGCTGTCATTTGACTCAACTTGAAACTAGACAACAGGTTTTTCTCCTTCTCCTGACTTTTCCGTATTGCTGACTTTAAGAAAAATTGACTTCAGTTTAATGAAAAGCACCCTGGTTAACGGCTGATTGGGTCATACAGCTCTGGCTAGATACGTTTCGAAGGTCACCTGTTTGCTCGAAACACTCCCTGAGATTCCTCACATTCCTGATCTTTTAGATATTTCTTTGAGGAAACCAGAAAAACTGAGCCCTTTGTGTTTGATTGAGTTTGTTTACAGTTTGCATGCCAGGATCAGGCCTTTTGAACCGGCTAATTTGATTTCCTTTTTTTTAGTATCTGGTAAAAGACTTTTCTTCCCAGAAGTGGAATCTTTAATCAGTTGACTCTGACTACATCTTGTATGAGATATTTGGGAAGCATTGCACATAGGCATTGAATAAAAGCTTTTAACCGCATATGGGATGCATTTCTTTCTTTATCGTCACCATTTCAAATTAAAATAGAGATTTACTAAAAAGATTTTTTGGACAATTTCTAATCTCTTGTTTTTGTAAAGCTTTGACCCGAGATATCTGTCAACATATCCAAATCCAGCACATTCAATCACAATTTGAAAGCTCAACAGGGATTATAGTGTACTTCAGTTATAGTGTACTTCGTTCATCCTTTCTATTATCTGCTGAAATTCTTGCTCTCTTTAACTCCCTTGCAGCCTGAATGGACTTTGGACATGTCTCAACATGCTGTAGAACATAGTGTCTTTATGTTATTGCATTTCTGTAGTTAATCTATCATGATTTCTAAACACCTCGCTGATACCAAAAATGTCTACCTTTTAGTCTTCTTTAAGTAACAGCACACATACTGAAGAGTGTTACAGCAACCTGGTACTTATGTGTTACGTTCACTGATCAGAAAAAAGATTAGATTTTTTAAAAATATTTTCTTACATGCAAGTTTTCAGGGTCACACTCCAGTCACCAGTTCATTTCTTGAATTATCTCTAGATCAAAGTTCACATAAGGCAGGTGTGCCCTAAGTTGGTCCTCGAGGGCCAGCATCCTGCATGTTTTCGTTCTCTCCCTGGTGGTCGTAACAACCTTTTCAGCAAGTCAATGTTCTTTTTGGCTTTTTAATGAACCATTATTTGGTCCAGGTGTGTTAAACCAGGGAGAGAACTAAAACTTGCAGGATGTGGGCCCTCGAGGACTGACTTTGGACACCACTGACATAAGACCTACGAGGCTGCTTTTAAGGCTAAATTTTACAAAGCAGTTTTTGGAGGAAAATACAGATTGTGTTTTTGCAAATATGAGAAAAAGCATGGAGAAAAAAAACAAATTTTCCTAGAGATAAAAATCAAACCAACTCCTCTGAGTTTACCATGACTGGGAGACACAAGTTACAGATTCCATCTTTATCTTTGAAAAGGTTTGTGCTTGCAATATATTAGGAAAAGCTATTTATTACCCGTTTTCTCACTTATGTAGGAAGACTTGAACAGAAAACAAATACCATAGTTGATGCAACCAAGCTAAATTCATATAGCCTTGTGTTTTTATGATTATGGATGGTATTTGGATCTGGTTTTGCTTTCATACTACTGTTCTAATTTAAATGATCAAACAAATGAGTTGTGTTGTAACATCTTATGATAAGATCTGCAACCCACAGCCCAGTGTACTTCCTGCTTTTGAAAGCTGATGTATTTCCATACATCACTTATTAGGAAAGTAAAGAGAAAGTATTATCAAGTTATTTATCTTTTATGCCATATGTATTAAGAAGGAATGCGTCTAATAGTTATAGGATAATGCCTTTTGAGGACTGGACTCCTACTTTAAATGGTTTGGTCGTTTTGTGGTTGGTTATTTTATCGCAGCTGTTTATACAAGAGAAATGTCCCCAAAGGTTTGTCTGACTGGAAAAACTGGCAGGTGCAAAACTGTTCAGTTCAGTTCAGTTTCGAATATGGCTTCCACACGATTACATAAATATGGCAAATGTTGCAGGAATAAACTCTGTATTAGCACTTCTGTATTTTGTTGTATTTCATCTGATTAAACCAGAGGGACACATTGTGCTGTAGAAACTGTTTGTTAGGATTCTCCTGGAGCGTTTAAATGTATAAAGTCCTAAGAGGTAAAATGATATCCCCTTGTCTTGTTTAACACCACAAGATGCTAGATGGCACATGAACAGTTGCATCATCTTTATAAGTAGAAGCAGACTCTCTTTAGTCTGAATTTGACATTTTTCAAAGTGCTAAAAAACATGACACATGGAGCTTATCCAATCAGAGAAACTGAAACAAGTAGCTAAAACAATTTGGGTGTGCACTCCTTCTCAGATCTGAACTTTACCATTTGAGACAGATGTAGTGAAACATCCCTATGACTTCTGTTTAACAACTTATTTTATGAATAGAGTTTTTTTCATAACACACTGCGCTCCAAACAGATTCTGTCTTTAGTTAAAACTTTTTGTCAGGACTCAACAAAAGTTTTAAACTCCATGAAGTGGAAGGCTTTTCCTTTTAAAGCTGTCTGATCCTGATCAGTTTTAACATCTCTTGGATTTGCTGCTGCAACTCCATGACTTTCTTGTATGGATTTTGAATGAAAACTTGCTGAAATAGAATTGTTCAACTGGATGACATACCACACTGCCTTAAACAGAGACAAAACATGCAACAACAGAAGGCACCTTTGTTGTTCCACATAGCACAAAAACAAAGAAGAGCAGGAGAACAGGTTTGAGAAAACTGACTTGAGATAGTTTCGCTCCGTCTGTTTCTTGGCGGGAAGTAATCAACTGCCTCTTTCATTAACTGTCGCTTCAAGGGAAATTATTCCCTGAAATACTTTCTGACGTAGCTCTTTGACTACTTTTTATTTTAGAAAAAAATACTACTTTAAAGGCTATATGTTTTATAAATAACTATTTTTCCATCCATTGGCACAGTAAGATTCAACATCTGAGACTCATTTCCGTCTGAAAAACCAGAAACAGGCAAAAGACAACACTAAAAAACAGAACAATGTGGACACCCGAAAAATGTTTGGCTTTGATTATCTGTTACCTAAACAGTTGCGCAACAGCTTCTCAACAACAACTGGGTTTTCAGACCGTTTAGTAGGATTTTCTAACAATAGCTGAAGAGCCACCACACCCACATATGAGATGCAGTCATATTTAGGTCACTTTTAATAATGAGGATTGCTAAAAGTTGGAGCTATTCATCTAAACTTCCACTAAATGTGCCAGCAGGGTTTTGTTGCATTATGTTCCCTTTACTCTTTGTTGGGTTAGTGCTTGGTTTCATTGTTAATGAAACCAGCTAAAAGCAAAAGGGATAATTTATGAAATGAAAACATTGTTTCATTGTCAAGATATGCAGATATGTGACTGTGGTGTTACTCCTGCTGCACAGGTTATTGTCAGAGAAGGGAAATTGTTTGCCAGCACACTTCTTCTCGGACGCTGATAAGTATGTGCCTTGTTTTGTAAATTTATCAAACCACCATTCTTGAAATGCGTGGTTTGGTTATTCAATTTCAGAACAACATACTTCTGATAGTATTGTTAAAGATAGTTTCGTTCATTTTACTTCACCAGTTTAGCAACGCTCAAGTCATTGTTTGATATTATTGCAGTTTTCTAGTGGCATTTTTTTTCTGTAAAAATAGTTTCAAGAGGTACAAATGCCTGAAAAACTTTGAAATATTTGATTTCACATAACATCAAATGTTAGTGGCGCCCCCTAAAAATGTATACAAAATCAATGTAAACAATTCTAAATGTATGGTTTGACTTTTTCTTTCACTTCTCAAAATGATAAAAACAAAAAATCCTGTCTTTCAAGAAAGGCAGATAGTCAGTTGGTCTTAGTAATTTAGGAAATGGCTACAAGAAAACAAGTTTTTTGTCTGAAGTTGCTCTTATCAGTCTGAGAAATAGCTAAATCAATACAATGGCCAAAAAGGCTGCAATGATTGATCAAAGTTCAAGAACTTAAAAAGGTCCTCAACACTCACTGGTAAAAACTGCGACAGATGTTTCAGTGGGAAATTATACATCTCTCATAAATAGACTATTTTGTGATTTATTTTATTTTTTTTTAATATCATTTTGTATCATCTTCTTGAGGTTAATACAGAGCGTTTTATATGGAAGCATGTATGTGGAAAGCAGCATTATGCCAAACTGGAGCATAAAAAAAACATAAGTTGTTTTGGGCCATAACCTTATTTTTGTTTGTTTGGGAGTTTTCAGAGCAGGTCTGAAGTTCAAAATATTCAGAACTGGTCCAAAAATGCTGGTTTCATACCTAAAATAGAAGTTATAATATGGCTGTAGCTTTTTGTGACATAGTTTCATTTAAGAATCTGCACTGGCACCCAATCCTAAAAAGCATTAAAGATTGTTGTTGGGTCAGCTATATAAAAATTCTTCCAAAATCACCTTTGGTAACCATCTATGAAGAGTTTTTAATACTTTTTCCGACAGGTTTTCAACTCTTCAATGCATTTATTGTATGAGTCTGGACAGCCATTGCCTGGCTGGCAAAGACAAACACCCCTTGAGGTGGTAATTTGAGTATAACTTATAACTATGTTTTATTGTCTGTCACACATATAGTAGAGACTTTTGGAAAACTAATCTGTCTTTAAACGGGCACCAGCAGGTCTGAAAATTTTCTGTTCTGCTCACCATTTTCAAAAATGATTTAATTGATTTTCAGAACCTTTCAGACTTTATTTTAAAGTTAGGAATAAGTTTTCACCTCCTTGCTGTGAGGTTTCAGATGGATTGGCCTGAGAGGAGAACACGTCCATTTGCGTGTGTGTTGGGTTCGTTTGGGAACTGTTTATTTTGAGAGGAATCTGATACATGCTGGTTTCCTGGGGTATCAATTGTGTCATCTGACGCTGATCGTGAAGTGTGACTGTACACGCCACACGATGCAGGTATATCTGTTACCTGGATCCATGTTCTTCTCACATCACTCATGATGTTTTCCAGCTGGAACTTTTAAATTTGATTTAATGAAAACCATGAAAGCAGTTGATAGAGATGGCCAAGGTTTGACCTGGGTGCATTAACACACATGTCTACCATAGTTTGATTTCAAAAGCGGTACGCCTTCTGTCCTTTCCCACAGTGATCACATAGCCTTTAGTTAAGTTTGCACTGATTATTGAGGCTTAAACCTGGGAGATGTCACCCTCAGAGTTGCAAAGAAGATCTCCGCATGGTTGTCTTTCTGATTTTGCAAACCAAGGTAAAAGGGCAAGTTAGGGCAGAGACCGGAGGTGTGTGTATGTGTGAGACTTTGCTTCATTCCCACATCAATACCAGTTTGTCTGTGGCAAGGCAAACTGAAAACTTGTGATACGGTCTGTTGAGAAACTGATTGGCTGCATTTAGCTGTTGTTCCAGGACTTTGAGATGGGCCATCCCTCTCTTGAGTCCCCCGCACTACTGGCAGAAGACCGATGTGTCGTAGAACCAGAAGGAACAGGAAGAGTTTCTTCTGTTGTAACGTACTGCCATGAAAGCTTTTGGTTCTGTCTTAAAAATTCATCTAATCTTAAAGAATCACTGTTGCACATCTGAATATCTTTTTAATTTAGTATTTTAAGAGAACTTTAGCTATTCTATTTTGAAAATTTTAAATACATTTCTTTCTAGCTCTCTTTACTCTGATACCCCTAAGTAAAATCCATTGGCGTCAGTTCCCTTCAGAAGACACCTGATTAGTAAATGGAGCTCACCTGCATGTAATTTAATCTCAGTGTGAATACAACCATTCCTTTAGGGTTTTTAAGGATTGTAGAGCATAGTAAAATAACATGAAGAACAAGGAATATACCAGACAGGTGAAGTATAAAGTTGCTTTGAACATCTTGCAGCACACTGGGAAATCAAAAGATTAGTGTAATCACAAACCTCCAAAGACATGGGCATCTACCTAAACTGACCAGCCAGGCAAAGAGAGAATTTATTAGAAAATTAATCAAGAGGTTCATTGTAACTATACAACCTGAGCTGTGGATCTCTGCACCTCATCTAGAGTGCTTGTTAAAAGTCCTATTTAAATTTTCCTAAGTCTTGTTGGAGACTTAGCAAACAATTGTGGTTTGAGCCAAAAAGGAACTTTCTAAGCTACATGCAAAAAATATTAATATATAAAAAAATATAAAACTACTGCACATTACCCTGGATGGACTATCCATATTGTGAGGTGGCAACACAATGCTGTGGCGATGCTTTCCTTAGCAGGAACAGGGAGTCAGGTTAGAGTTAATGGAACTAAATACAGATTAATGCTGGATGAAACTGACTGAGGTTAATCATCCAGTAGAACAACATCTCTAAACGTGCAGCCAGAACTATAGGAAATGGTTTAGGTCCACTCATATTCATGTGTTAGAAAGCCCATTACAGATTTTTAACATCTGGCCACCCCTCTTAGTACAGTTTCTTGCCCAGGAAAATTATTTGCCATCTAGTTTAACAAAAACATGACAGTTCCCAGTATGCTCATTTGAATCTCATTTTATTTAATTTTAAGTAGTTCTCCATTTTTTGTTTTAGTTCACTCTTTTTTTATTATGGTGTTATTATGCCCTGATTCCCTCATTTCACTACATTCAACACATGTTCTAATCCCTTAGTGTTTCTTAGATTACAAAAAAAAAAAAGGTTTAAGCAGATGTTTGGTTATTTTGTTGTGATCTCATCTGAATTAATTTATTTATTTCCATGCCAAGTAAATCCAAAATAAGCTGCTTTTTGTTCCTGGTTTCCAAACCTGACTGGAATAGTCACAGTCAAATCCATCAGCATGAATATCCAATCTGAGATGTAAACACGAGTTTATTGAGTTCATAAATAATCAGCAGCAGTATTCTCACAATCCAGCAGTGACAGATGGTGTCATTAACATGGACAAGATAACAGAATGCAGGACGAGTGGCAGTGTGGGGCTTGTGTTGATGAGCAGGCCCGCCCCACCCATCACTACAGGCGTCTCTAGTTCTCTGTGTCCTGTCATGGTAACTGGATAGGGATTTTCCTAGACTCACTTAGCTTTGTACATGCTGAGCAGCTCTCTGTTTACACATGTGGACAGAAGGCTTTTTAGCAGCCAGTCCTGTTAAACTAGAGCTATGTTTTTCTTGTCTTAAAGTACCGGTACCACTCGTCCATTTCTTTGCGAAGTGCTTTTGTCTGACTCATTTGTTAGGATCACAACCATGGGAATGTTTTCCATTTGCTCAGATGTCAAACATTCCTCCATGTCATGCCTGTTCAGCACATCAGGAAGTGAAAAAGCTTCACCCTCAATGTAAAATTTACAAATGACAAATTAACAGAATTAGGAGGGTACTGTTACAACACCTAAACAGCTTCTGGAGATTTTGGTGCCTCTCCAAATTGTGCAAGCTAAAAGTCAAATTAAAAACGACCATTCTGTTGTTTTTCATGTGTTCGAGTGTTTCTCTGGAGCTGCAGGCTTCTGCTGAAAACAGGCTTTTAAGCTTACTTCGCTTGACTGATTTTAGTTCACTTACTCCATCTTGTGGCAAAACAACGTCTCTGTACATGAACTCAAAGGAAGAAAATAAGTTCAAAGTTCTGTTAAGAGTGTAGTTAGGAAATGTTGATTTTTAGTATCTCTTAAACTAATTTAAGAGACTAATGCTAAAAGTTAAAGTCATTATATATATATTTATGAATTTGAACAAAATAAAGTATTTTAAACATTTAATTATAGTAATTTTATGGTTATAGTTTATGGGTAAATAAACTAATAATTATTGATTGTTACAATTATGTTTTAACATTGCTTCTTCATTAGTTGTAAGCCATAGTAACTACTAGATGTAAAAGCATATTCAGCATCTATTTGATCTACATAATATGTAAATTCACTATTTCACTATTTGTATTGCACTAATGAAAGAAATAGACCTTTTCCCTAATATTCAAATTTACAGAGTTTACCTGTAGTTTTACATTGTAAGTGAAAGATGCAACACAAAGCAACCTTGATGCCCCTCTACCTTTTAAGCCTTGGCAACTCCTGCTTTTCTCTTTCTGATATTGTTCATGAGGTCAACATCAGCAGCATCTGCTTCCTGGCTGACCAATCAGGGGTGAAGTGATGAGGAACAACAATGAGATTCAGAGTATCTGTTTAAGTGTTAATGGAGGGGTGTTATGTCAGGAATTAGGCTAAAGAGGATTAGTGTCTGGACTCTGTTGTTTATTGGCTGTCCAGCCGCTCTCTTATTGGACCTTCACTGATGACATCAATGTCATCAAAACAACCCTGACTGTTTTTGAGATGTTCCTCATCTGTTGATCAAAAGTCTGTTTATTGAGAGTATAGCTTTGCCCTTCCAGACAATTTTTGTATATTCTACTCTAAACTTTTGGATCACTTTTTATCTGAAATAAGAAGTAGCAATGGTGGTACTTTCAACTAATAACTTTATCTTATATTTTAACTTCTTTCCATCTGTTCTGACGAATAAGGGTAAGTGAAAACAGCCTTATTTGCTTGTTGAAGTAGTCTGATATTTGTTGCTGCTCCCTGAAAATCTAAAGTATTTTATTACTCATGTTCAAACAACAAAATTTACATCAAGAGACAAGAATGCTAATGTTATATGTTGACATTTAACACCTTTAAAGAAACAAAAAAACGTGTTTTTAAAATATTACTCAAGAAATTAAAAGAAATTTAAATTAAGCCTACCTGTAAATAACTAAACAGTTTTGTTTTCTGCATCTCAGAAGCCACTGTAATGCTGTTACAGCAAAAGAAAGTGAAAACTGGCAGCAGCCACTAAGCTAATTCCAGTCTAATTAAAGAAGTAGAACGGCTAAATGCAGAGCAGTTCTCATGATTACATAAAGGTCTTGTGATAGGTTGATGATCTGAGTCTGTAATGTTTTGAAGTACAAGATAAAAGTAAATTTGCTACTTTTTGTTATTGCTTACTTTGATGTATTTGGGATTAGTCTACATACACTATAATTATGGATCACCTATTGCTAATGGATCTCAATGGGGTGTTAGTAAAAATAAAATATTTCACACAACCGTAGAAATCAGCCAAATAAGTCCTTAAATATGTAAGAAAGTGGAATGGTACAGGGAATAAGTATTGAGCATACATAATGAAATTAGTTCATTTATCTAGCAAACCTTTGGTTTGTAATGGGACCTTCAAGATGGTTCCATTACAAACTAACTGGTCTCATTTTTCCTCACATGCTGTCTTCAACTCTTAGAGGTTCTGGTAGCCTCTCTAATGCACTCGCATCTTCTTTATGTTAAATAGATTTTGGTGGGATTTAAGTCAGTGAATTGACTTAGTCTATCTGACAACTTTATTTTTTTTTCTAAACTCAAATTTAAAGTTTTCTTGCTTGCGTGCTTGGAATTATTGTTTAATGTTCAGATTCTTATCAACTTCCAACTTCCTTATCAACTTTATTTTCTTTTTCTAAAATCAAATTCAAGTTTCTTTTGCCATGTGCCTGGAATTTTGTTCAGATTTTTATCAGGAATGTCTTAGGAAATTTGTCTAGTAATTCCTCCTTCAGTTATACGAAGTCTGCCAAAACCATATGCTGGAAAAACAGCCCCACACCATGATGTTCCCACCTCTAAATGGCAATGTCTTTGCATATTTGTTGTGATAAATCCACATTTTCTTCACGGTTGGGTTTCTCCAGTGTGGTTCCAGCATTTTCTGTGACCTGTCAGGTCTGGGGTCTGCTCCACCCAACAGGGTGAAAATTTCTTTAGCATAAGAAATTGAACTTGCCAGACTTGGAAAGTATTAAATCTTTCTAAAGGGCTTTTGACTGCTCTGCCAGCAATCTTGTGAGGAATACCTGGATACCCGTTTCTGGTTGTCTCATGATGAAATTATGTTTTTTTCCATTTTTTGATTGAGTATCTGTAACCGATACTTTATAAGTATGGTTCACAGCACTCAGGTTAAACTGGTTTGAAAGAGATCTTTGCTTATATGTCTCATGACATTTGGCTTGTGTAGTGTTGATAATTAGAAATCTTTTTAGGCAATCACTTAGGACTAAGCCTTCGTAGTTTGATTATTACACGTAAGGGGCAGGATTACTTTCTAAATCCTGAAGGATTTTAGCCGTTTCTTGGCCTTCTATGTTTTTTTGAGCCTGGTGTTTTCTATATGTGTCACCCCCTCCCTTCATTACACATAATGCGCATATTACTTGGATTGTTACCTGCAGTCTGTGAAGGTTTTATATCAATAGGTTTCACAAGAAATACATTTATTGAAAAAAACTTTGTATTTTTACACATGTAAGCTAAGTTGAAGTCCTAACCTACTATTTGCACTCCCATGTATTTGTGTGCATCTCATTTCTTACTGTTCTGGTCTCTCTGTTTTGTTAGTGTTTGGTCAAAAGAAGCTTCAAATTAATGTGAACTAATCCGGTTTTCCCTTTTTTTTTTTTTTTTTTTCTTTCCTCCAAGCTGTCCCAAAGCTAAATGATGATGACAAGACTCCAGCTCCCCCACAGTTCCAGGAGAATGTCTTTATTGAGAGCAGCAGGTCCAAGTACATGGAGGAGCTCCACACTGAGGCCCTCGAGGGGCTGAAAATGATGCAGGAAGAAGGTATGCTGATGTGATTAATTTGAAAGGAAGGGATGTTGTACGAATTTGCAGTGAGTCTGAACATTTGTTTTTTTGGGGTTTTTTGCCAGAAAACAGTATTGGAGTGGAGTATCAAGATAATGAAAGCACAGTTGTAAGTTTGGCATGCAATTTTATATACAAATAAATGAAATGTTTTTATCATCTGTTAAATATGTTTTTACATTTCATTTTATCCTAGTCGACTGTGACGGTCCAAACAGATGGGGAAAGTGCAGGGTTCGTGACAGACAGCACCATTCCTGACACATCCTCAGTTATCTCGAGACAGTCATCAGTGTCCGCAAGATCGTCCCGCTCTGGACTCACCAGGCAAGGTAATGTGATATAAACAGTATTTATCTCCTTATCATCACTCTATACGTTTCACATTTGGATTTGTTGTCTTTTACCCTATTTTTCTTTCCTTTTCAGTTTTGTTTTGTATGAACTTTAACCAAAGTTTAAAAATGTACTCTAAATTGTCATAGCCTAACACAACAAAATGTGGTTATCTGACTCAACTTGGTAATATCTTCCACTAAAAATGCTCGGAGGTTTCATTCTATCAGGGACTAGGATTATTTGTCATATTTCATTAGATTCAATGAGTCCAATTTTAAAATCAGGTCAAACAACTTGATTTTAAGTAAGGTATGATATAAAATCTTAAGAGAATGCAAAACTGAATTCGCTTGTAAGTGAAATTTGAGCATTTGAATGGTTATTTATCCCAGTCGTTCATCAAACACCTTGAACTAGGAGGGAAAAAAAACTGTTCTGCAATGTAAGAACATTGATTTGGGGGAAATAGGTTGGGATGAAATGTGCATTTGAATAAGCAAAGGGTAAAAATGACTGAGTACCATTTTTGTTATTTAACTAATTTCAAGCCACTTTACAAGAAACAACTGTTTCATCATAAATTCAACTTGTTTAAGTACAGTAGAATCTATTGAAGTTTGATGTATTGTATTCAGACCTGTCTCATGCATAGGTAGGAAATGTAACTTATTGTATCTTATTCTGAGAAGATAAAGGCATCCATTTTATATTTAATTTTCCTGCTTTCCTATGCTTTGTCAGCATCAACATTCAGACCACTAAACTCTGGTAAAAAGTCAGAAAAAAGCAAAACACGAAAACGTCATCGGAGGACTGTTGCAGGGATTCCACGACATGTTCAGAAAGAGCTTGGTATGCAGCTAATTTTTTTAATATTTTTTGTCGCTTGCCTGTAAACAATTTTTAAAATTTTTTTCTTTTTTTACTTCCATCAGGCTTGGATAGAGTGGGATGGACGGTAACTCAGCGGCTGGATGAAGAACAACTTTTCAACAAAGATACGGATAACAGCCCTTTGACTGCTGGGCCAGAATCACCAGGAGAACTTGGTTCCAGCCCTCAAGCCTCAAACATCATCTATCCACTTAGTAAAGAGAAGGTGGCGCAGCTGAATGCTGCCCATGCTGCTGATGCAGACGACCTGGCACTACTGCACCGTTTCACTCCTTTTTCTGAAGATGAGCGGAGACCTCGGTCCGTGGTTGTGCCGTGGATGACTGCTGCGTCCAGTCTACAACAAAAGCCCCCTAGCCCAGTCATGACCATGTCACCCCAGGCTGCATACATGTCTAAAATAATTCCTAACGCTGTGCTACCACCCTCCATTGACGTAGTGGAAATCAGCCGCAGTCGAAGTCGCAGCAGTGTCCGTACCGTCAGCAAAAGCAGCCTGCTGGTGTCCAGCCCAGCTCCCTCTCGTGCTTCATCTAGAGCTTCTTCATCCAGAACCACTTCCTCTAATATCACCTCTGCCTCTCGCTACAATGGTCCTACTCTGTCTGACACTTCCTGTTGCAGCAATTCAGATTCTTCAGAGACCTTGGTGTCCGATTCTTCAACCATCTCCAGCAACAGCAGGCAAAAAATGCCTCACAATGTAGATATGTCGGCTAAGCATTATAAGTTCAATAGCAGTTCTTCTAATGGCACCTTCAACAGTAAGGTCCTAATTAAGGGAGAGCAGAAAGATGGGCAGTTTGTGCGTAGCCTCTCTGTCATTAAATCCAAACGAGCTCCACCTCCTCCAAGTCGCTCCTATTCCCTTCACAGCAAAATGAAAAGGCGATCACAGGATCTGGTAGAGCTTCCAATAGAACCGTCAGCCCCTAGCAAGAAAAAGGAAAACCATAAACCTGGATCATCCCCATTGCCCTCCTCATGTGTAGACAGCCCTGGTTATCATGGAGATACCAGCTCTCTAGATGACTCTACAGGTTCCACATTATTCGCTTTAAAGAAATCTCAGCTATTGGCACCAAAGACAGAGGATTTGAAAAAGGCTGCAGCAATGGATTGCAAGGACACTTCAGAAGAAAAGCAGGAACAGTTTCAAGAGAGCAAGCACACTAGATTATTGTCTCCATCCAGTGGTTACTCCAGCCAAGATGGAACATCCCCACAACAGCCGCCCAGCACATCTCCAAAGCACAAAAAGGGTTTCTTTACAAAGCTTCAAAAGTTATTTTCTGGGCCAAACTCTTCTAGTTTGGCTCCAGCCATCTCGAACCACACAGAAATTATTGAACCTAAACACGACACAGTCAGTGTCAGTCCTTCGGTGCGGACCCTGAGAGAACTCTTCAACATCCCTCCCCCACCCAAAGTCCATGCCCCACCGCCACCTCCCCCTGAGGTATGGGCTTACAGTAAACGTACATTTGAGTTACTCCTGGGACCTCCTGCTCCTGACAACCCTATTGCCATCATAAGAAAGAATCCAAAGGACAGGAGACAACAGAGACAGTCTCCCTCGGTGTCTAGAGAAGGATCTGTAAAGAGCTATGCAGTAGAAAGAAAACACAAGAACACAGCGGGAATAGTAGAGCCTACAAGTGAATCGCTAGAGTCAAAGAAAGTTCAAGAAAGTGGGATTTTAAATGCAGAAATTCACAAAGAGAAGATTGAAAGATTGTCTCAGAATGGAGATTTGAAAGGTAAAGTTAAGGAAGGGAAAGAGAGCGTATGTGACATTTTAAATGAGATGTTAGTGAAGGATATAGAAAAGCGTGAAAGAACAGGTCAGAAAACGTCCAGCCAAACTGCAGAGGGAATGACGAACATGAATATTTCTTCATCGGTGAGTGGTCCTCTACAACTCAGCGCCATACAGACCACTGAGGCTTCCATATCTGTAAAAGTTGTTTCGCCTGAATCATCCTGGCCTCCCCCTCCTCCACCAATGGCTCAAGTTAGCATCAACGGAGCAGATAGGCTAGATTACCCACTTCCACCACCCCCATTCTTCAGTGAGGAGGGAATTATTTCGCCTGTTCAGGTACCACCAAATGGGACCAGCTATGGTTGCAATTCATCACCTGGAGCTGTGTTTAGAAGACAAGATGTGAAAGGAGATTGTATTGAGGTGTCTCCATCACCAGGTATCCCTCCACCCCCGCCCTATACTGCTCCCCTTCCACCAACCACTGAGACTGAAAAGGGCTCTGTTCCACCAAAAGAGTCTTCAGTATCTGCTGCACCAGTTAAAGAAGTCCATCTTCCCACAGCTGTAGAGGCTTCTAAAGACTTTACTCTTCAACATACCTGGGAAACATCTGACTCCACTGACCAGGCAGGTCCTCTGAGAAAGTATGTTGCACCTCAGAGTATTCCACCCTTACCAACACAGCTCCAACTGTCAGAGCAGGAGATGGATCTTCCAGAAAAGAGCGCCCCACCAAAACCTGAAACTAAAGAATTACCAAACAGTATTTTAATCCCTCATCAGAGTATTCCTCACCCTCCTCCTATAGAGCCTCTGCTCAAGTCTTTAACTGATCATTCAGGAACTGACGAGGCACCAATTTTACCACCATCTGAGTTCAGAAATGCTTCTTCACTAAAAGAGGAAGAAGAAATTGCTTCTACTCAATCTATTAACATTCCGTTGCCTCCACCTTTGCCAGCACAGATTCCTGTGAATAGTAACCATAAATATGGTCCTCTGAGCATAGAAAACCAACACCAAGCGACAGCCTGTGCATCTGATGTACATAGAGATCAGTCGAATGTTATCACCCCTTCCCTCTTGAAAATGGTCAAGCTTCGGTCTGTTGAAAACAGTCCGGAACCCCTTGAAACTCAAGAGCAGGCCTCTTCTAAAGGTGTCCTTAAGGACCCCTCTTCTACTATAACATCATCACTTCTACAGATGGTCAAACTTTGGTCTGTGAACAACAGCCCCGAACCCACTGAAACTTCCACAGGCATAAAAGAGGAACAAACACCATCTTTTCTCCAAAAGGTAAAGCTTCGGTCCATCAACAACAGCCCCGAACCAGCTGAAGTTGCCAAGGATTCAGGCGAGGCATCAGTGTCCAGTGCCACCCCATCCTCTCTGCAGATAGTACAGCTTGAGGCTATTCACAGCAGCCCTGGACCCCCTGAAGTTGCCAAAGATGAAAGTGAGGCATCAGTGTCTGATGCCACCTCATCCTCTCTGAAAACAGTCATGCTTCAGGCTATTAACAGCCCTGAATCCCCTGAAGCCACCAAGGATGCAAGCGAATCATCAGTATCCGATGCTACACCATCTTCTCTGCAGACGGTCAAACTACAGGCTATTAACAATAGCGCTGAACCTGCTGAAGAGGTCAAGGATGCAACCAAGGAGTCTGTAAAGAACAGTCCTGAACCCCTTGAAGCTAAAGAGCAACCAAAGCCTGAGACCCCAGTGAACCAACAGCTCTCTGACAAAGAGCTCCCAACCTCATCTTCCAGTAGTGAGGCTCCTCAGAAGCCCATCAGAAAATCTCTGATCATGACCTATCCTACTTCCACATCTCCACCTGCCATCATCACCTCACCACCAACTCTGTCTCAGTCTGTTGTAGTTTCAACTACAACTTCACCAACAGTTGCCTCTCCAATGAAAATGTCTCCTCCTGCCACAACCTCTTCTGGCTCCATGAACCTGCAAGAGGCCATCCGCCTCAGGACAGCTGCCAGGTCAAAACAGGGTCCTTCTTCTCGGCTCTCACCTTTGTCCCCTCTAGACTACCTTAAATCGCCAACAAGTACTGCAAGCTTTATCTTCTCCAAAAGCAACAAGAAGGTAGTGATTGAGACGAAGCAAAAGCAAGAAGAGAAGGAAAATGTTCAAAACAACGTGGAAGATTCCACTAAGGTGACGAGTGAAGGAGATTCAAAGATAGGAGGGAGAGTGCCACCACCTGTAGCAAAAAAACCAAAAGCAAAGGGTAAAGAGGCTGAGACCAGTGACGCTGTGGAGCAAACTGCAGGACAGGAAACACAGCTAGATGGTTTCAAAGGTAAGAGCAATTTGAATAAAGAGATTAACTTGTTTTATTGATCTATGTCTGAAGGAATAAATTCTTTGAAAAAATAAAATTTTTTGTTTAACACTATTTAACTTAACAGTTTTTGTCATGCCCAGAGCTGCGCTGCTTTATTCAAATCAGCGTCACTGCTACAGTCCAACCCCTTTCACACGCTACAAATCTAATTCTATCTGCCCTTTTCATCTGCAGATACCACAGAGGAAATAAACGGGACAGCAGGTACTGTTCAGAGCGGGACATCATCAGCATGAATGCAAAGCCTGAAGGAGACCTTGGAAGGACTAAATAACACTGACTTCTTTTTAATGCAACTGTTTGAGAAACAAATGGATTTGAATTGATATGGTTATTATTTTCAGAATTTATGCATTAGAAAGTTGTTTGAGTTTCATGCTAATGGTGTGGGTCTTAATTTTCATTCATTCATTTTGCATTTTAGAGAAAGCAAGTAATGTATATTTTTCTTGCCAGAGGGACTTTTGTTCATGGTACTTAAGATGTGGAGGGAATATGCTGCCCTCTAGTGTCAACAAATGATTGCACCACTTAAAATATGTCCTGCTGAATCAAAGCTTCAGTCTTTGCTTGCATCAATGGGATCTTTGGGAACTGATTTTTTTTTATAACATATCTAATAATTATGGATGTGTTCCACAGAGTTCTGTATATTTTCCAAAAGAGTTTCCACACCAATTATATTTGTTTAAAAAACTATATTAAGTTATTTCTGTTGTTTCATCGGATTTCACTAAATGCAAAGTATATTGTTTAAATTTACAGTCATTTGTCAAATCAGAAAGTCATTATGAAGCCCATTTCATGCCGCTTTTCATTACTGATGGTGGGGAGCGATGCTTTCCACTCACAGTTCCAACTTATTTTTGTTCAAACTGGTTTTGGAGGCTGAAATGGAGGATATAATCATTTATAATGAAAATTAAACACCTAAACACTGAAACAAATTGTGTGATTTTAATTTCTGTACCACGAGTCCTGTGAAAAACGTTTGCCTCCTTTCCAGCTTTTCTGCATTTTGCATCACTAAATATGAAGTTAACCTGATTAAGGTGGGTCCACCCAATCTAGCCAGGTTCCATGTAAAAATACATCTGCTCTCCAAACCTAACTAGTTGTACTACTCTTGGTAGTAACCACTTCTATCACATGTACAATTAGTCTTTTTCATATAATTATGGAAATATACTGGTCCAGTTTCTTGCAGAATTGGTTTTCCAAACCTATCGGGTATAAAGCAAAGTCAAATAGGATACTACCATTATCCTATTTGTAAGTATATTCGTATGTCTTGAATGATCTGTCATTTGGCAAAAGTCAGAGGAGCTCTTGTTTTTGGTCTGCAGTATTTTTATTTTACTTGTTGCTCTCCTATAGAACCCGTTTTTAACCATCTTGAAATGAAGCAAATGGAGCGTGCAGTACTTGGATCTTCTGGGATCCACTCTTGCAGTATTTTTGGTAAGAAAACTACTGGAGGTTAACTACACTTCCATGTTTTCATTTGAAAATAGCTCCAAGTTAGAAATCTCACTTTCTAAATAAATTTAACAGAAGTCGATGGGTTATAGTTAATTTATTGGTTCAAATTATAAATTAAGTTTGATTTGAAACATGTAAAAGCTACAAATCCATAAGGTGGCAAATACTTTTCTACAGTACTGCTTAAGCTTTTTTTAATTAAGTCAAAATTTTTGTTCAGATATGGCAAAAATCCAATACACATTTGGATGGGCAGACTAGGCCATAAATTTTAAGGTGGCACAATAGAAGAAATGTGAACTATGCTACTGAATGTTTTCACCTATTCTTAGATTAGCTGAGTAAAGATTGAGTTTAAACTTAAATTATCACAAGACACTTTAGTCATTGGATTTCTGTCATTTACTGTGCATAAGCAAGTCAAAATATCAGCTCAATCCTCAAGTAGATGGGTCATCCGTTTCATTTATGTCCATGTGAAATACCATGTTTCCTCCTGTTCATCCACCTCACTGTCTTCATTCCTTCCTTGCATCATCCTCCTGTCCTCATCCCCTCTACATGCATGTTTCTTCGTTTTTTCTTCCTCCTGGTTGGGGGGCTTCAGTTTCCCCTCACGGACGACATCAGTAAACGTCTCCTTCAAATGTACCCTTGGAAGAAACAAATCTTTCACCTCAGTGATTTCATCTTCATTTGCCTCGAAGGCTTCTTCATATCTTGATTCACCTTCCCCAAACTCATTTAAATCTGATAATTTAGGTTCATTCCACTTGTGCTCCAAAACCCCCTTACTGTCAGCCAACTCCTTCAATTTTGGTTCCACTGTTTCTCCACGGATGGTTTCACTTTCTTCAAGCCATTTATCATTTTCCTTCTCATGCTTTTCACCAGCTGCATCCTCCCAAAGTTTCTGATCATCATTTAGGTCTTTGTAAAGTAGTTTGTCTTCAACTTCTCTTCCTCCGTTTTCTGCAGATGGGATTATTTCTTGGTACCAATTCTCAGATGCGTGTGGCTGATCAGAGATCAGTAATGGCCTACTGACAGCAAAACCTTTGGAACAAAAGACCAGAAGTGTTTGGTTCACTAAAAATTTCAAGAATGAAATAAGACTTGTACATAACATTGGCTTTACTGTTAATTTAATAGATTTTAAACGATAGCTGGTTGACTTAAGATCACTGGGTCTTGTCAACAGCAGGTTTAAATTGTGGCCATGTCTGAAGATGGATTCAAATTTCTATTGAAATTTTGAGACTCTTCTCTTCCCTAACAATCCAGTGAAAAATTTAATTTGACATTTCTGCATATTTTGGTCAATATTAATTACATTTTAAAGCATGCGTTATGTGTAATACAGAGGAATGAGTGCAAGATGATTTTCATCAAAGAGTACAAGCACCCTATAAAGCTGAGCAGAAATGGACTTAAGAACTGACAAACCTTCCAATGCCCTCCGTGGTTTAGAGGTCACACATGTTGAATCACAGCACTCGCATATTGAATCCTCACCAGCGAGTGCTTGCCATCTGTGAAAGAAAATTTACAGTTTACCTAGAAACAGTAAACGGATAAATAGATACATCTCTATTTTTAAAGAAATCATTGCTCACTTGTGATCTTGGTAGGTGCAGGATTTTTGAGCAGGCCCCGGTTCCCCTGATGTGACCAATAACTTGCAAAAGATGCTGACCTAAAGAGGACAATAAATTACTCTCATCACTTGCATATTTAAAAAAAAAAAAAAAATCTTTAGTACCATTATTTGCCATCCTCACCATAGTGTCAGGGTCGGCTGTAAACTGGAATGTCCTCAAGGAGAACCTCAGGGTCTTGTCAGTCCGAGAAACAAACTGCGAGGATCCAGGTTCATGCTTGCTGTCCAGCATACACCTGTGTATTCAAAAGAAAAACAGAAAAAACCATTTACATATACGCACACAACCAAATACTTAAATTACCATTTTCCTGAATACATACCCAAAGTTGTCAATTAAGGTGTATTTAAGGGAGGATTTGGAGCCATTAGAAGGTGCTGCATAGCAGCTGTTTGTGTACAACTTTAACCCAGGAGGTAGATGAGGTGCAGAGACTTGGATATTAACAGTTTGGCCCAGCAGGTACACCTGAGAGTTGGCTGGTGTTCTCCACGATTCTGAGCCATTTAAAAAGTCAGTTATAAAAGTAGTATTCAGAATTTATTAAAAACATTTCACTTAGGCCTTTAATGCAGGAACTGTGACCTAGAAAGATTTCTAATTCTTGGGGTTGATGCTCTATGTACTTTTAAAAACATTTGACATATGTACACTCAAGTTTTTTTTTTTTTGTTTAGTATTTTTTTAACTGTTTCGTTATGGGCGTGTTGTGGACTTTACAATTCTGGTTACTTGGCGTTTGTCCAGCAAACAATCACCGACACCATTCAAAATGTGGATAAGTCACAAAAGCCCACAGCTGGTTGGGGCTTATCCAAGCATGTGAATTGAAAATTTGTAAGAAAAAAAAAAAATTCTAAAAGAAACAGGGATAATTGTGAAGCAAAGTTAATCCAAGAATTTGGGTTAGATTCACAAGTCAAATGGACTTCAAGACAGGGACTAAAACTGTCCCAGTCATTATGTTAAGCCATTTCTTAATCATCAGTACCATCTTAACTACACTATTTAGAAGAAGTCCTAAAAGCCCAGAGTGTGGAGGCTAAGTGGGAAGACTAGGTCCAAATTGCTTGAGGTTCGGTGCAAGTTTTCCACACTGAAGATGTGTTGAGCCATGTCAAGTGAAATATCGCACTTTGTGAAATGAATAAGCTCCAGAGTTTGTAACAAATGACGAAAAAAACAAATACAATTTTCAATAACATTCAAATTGATTGAGCCGTCCACTATGAATGTAGGAAAACTGTTAATAATAATTGTTAACTTCTTAATACGAAAACTGTTCAAAATAATAATTTTACCATCCATTAAATTGATCTGGAACTCCATAGGACGTCCTTTTAGTTTTTTGCGCTGAACAACAGGTTGCCATGTGGGCTGCACTGCCAATTGGTAGACGGCATGGTGTCTGCAAGGCAAGGAATATGGAAGTCGTTTGCACTTTCCCACTCATTGTACGCATTAAAATGAAGAGAAGCAAATCTAACCTTTGATAATGACATTCAATGTTGACGTCTATTTGGTGCGCTCTGCTCGGAAACCGTTTTGGAGACGGTTCATAGTGAAGCACGTATTTGTAGACCAGATAATCGTGCGGCAGCTGTGCGCAAGACAGTTAAAAATGGCTCTTTAACCTAAAAAAAAAATGCAGCACATGGCGACATGCTTACCTCCCGCACTCCATCGCACGCAGTCAGGGGATATGTGAAGAGTAGGTCACCGTGCGGCCTGGAGATGCCGTTGCTTCTACAGTCGCTGCCCAGCGTGAGCTCCTGCGCCTCTGCGCCCAGACCATAGAAAGCTTGCTTGACCCGCACCACGAAGTCCGAAGGGGTGCAGGTGACGGAGACGTCCGGTGCGTACGCCAAGTCCGCCTTTATCCAAGCCTCTGGCTCCTCAGGAAGCAGAGAGGGGGTCACCAGCGTGTAGGAATGAACCGACCTGAGCTGAGACCGAGGAGGCGGACGTCTGGAGATCCTCTGGATGGCCCCTCTGTCCTCTGTGGTAGAAGGTTTAATGACTTTAGACACTTTTCTCCGTGTGGTAAATAAAGATTTGTGCGAATCCGCTGCACAGCAGATAGAGCCGAGTGATACATAAATAAACAAAATAATAAAAAGATGCCACTTTGTTTTCATCGCAACAGACCGCTTGTTTCTGCCTTTCACCTTCGAGCCGCGCGTTAAAACGCTTCAGTCACGGCTGCTAGTAATTATGAAAGATTAAACTTCCTGTTGCTCAAAAAGAAAAATGTGATTCTGATTTCTCATCTCATTTATTTTTCAATTTTCAGCATCATCTTAATATATAGATCCAGATGAACTATTTTAATGCATCTCAATAGAAAGATTGTTTCTCAACATGCAGGTCCACTTTGTGAAAAGCGTCGCAAACCAAGTTCTCCGTCCGGCTCTATTTTGAATGTGTTCCAGTGATTTGTAGTAAGCGTGGACCTTCATATGCGGGTAAATTGGTGAAAATTATTTTTGATAACGTCAGTAAAATGGTAAATGGAACTTATATAGCGTTTTTCCAATCATTTTGACCACTCAAAGCGCTTTACACTAGTCACAGACCCATTCGCACTCACAAACGCTCACGCATTTATACACCGATACGCTGACCAAGTAGGCAATTTGGGGTTAAGTGTCTTGTCCAGGGCCACACCGACATGTGGCAAGTAATTTTACTGCAAATTTAAAAGTATACTTTATTTTGTGTTGCTCTATCACATAACGGATTTAAAAGACATGGGGTTTATGGTGGTGACAAACTCAAAGATACATTTCCAAGGCTCTGCAGTCTGGATGTGTTTTGGGGGCATTTCAAAATTAAGCAAAACACTCTAGCATTCTGTTTCAACAATTTTTATTTATTGATTTACAATTTTACATAAAACATTTTTTAATGATTCAAGTATTGCTCATTGTTGTCATATTTACAATTTACATATATAAATGTACAACATGCTAGAAAATCTTTACAGATCTTCAGCTTGTATTCTCCACATCAACACTACAAGTGAGACATAATGCACTCCAATTAGCGCCATTTCAAAAATCCTAAAGAAAATACTACGGTCCCAAATCTTTCCAGTAATCTTATCGGTCGATGACATTATTATAAAAGCAGCTTGTCTAACTTTTAACTTTAAAGAATTTTTTTTTTTCCTCCCCTGTTAATAAATTACAACATTGTGATTGCATGAGGAAATATTCCTTTAGATAACTTGCTTAAATATTTAAATAAAGCCTCCTTCCCTCTTAGCATGTGAGAACATTACCCGTTTTACTCACTGATGCTGACTTTATTGAGAAGAGACTCAAAGGAATTGAAAGGCTACTTTGCATCACTAGAAAGTCTGCACCAGATAAATAAAAACTTCAAGCATAAATAGAAAAACAACTGCCTGTGAATGAGCTAAACTATGGATTTTACTTCATTAGGTACAAAAATGCATTTTTACCTTCAGAAAATTCAAGTAAGCAAAACATGAAATGTTCTTCAGAAAACCAAAAAAGTAAATAACACACAGAAAAATGGTGAAAGAGTGCTTACAAACCCCATGAACTGAGGAATTCTAATAAATAGCTGAAAACAAAAGTAACATCACGCTCCTCTGCACGCACGAGAGTCAGATCTTACAAACCAATAAATAAATATATCATAAGGTACAACAACAGAAATCACGTCTGTAACTAAGATTTGGTGAGGTAAATCAGATGGAGGAGGAAGTGGAGTGTTACTAGGACAGTTGGTGGATTTTGGCTTCACACAGAACCAAAAAAAAAGTGGATAATCTCAATACACAATACATTTCTGGAAAAAGATGAGGTTGACATACGAGCAGATCTTAGTGCCCTGTTTAGCAATAGATAATAAATAAAGATTTAGTCGTCAGTTTGGCTTCATAGTGATGAAACTAAAGCTGCTTTCAATTGAATTCAGTCCAAAGTGGTTGAAAAGGCAACAAACAAAATACTTTGGCCACTAGAGGGCGCCAGGAACCCACATGATTTATAGTATGAAGTAGATTGATGCTGGTGATAAGGCAGCTGTGCTGGTCTGCTGTATGCTACCCGTCCTGACAAGAGTCCAATGAAGCTGCTACACACTGCTTCCCAGTTCTGACGTTTCTGATTCAGAGTCCCTGGTAGGAGTTTGAAATACAACAACAAATCAAAAATACAAACGTGCAAACAACGTAAAAAGACATGCAAATACATGAGGCAGGCATAAAGATTGTACTGCATGTTGTCACTCGTCACTTACAACAAATCCTCCAGTAGTTTGCGGTTGCCTTTTCTCCTCTCCTCGTTGATGGGGTAGGTCATAATCACCAGAAGTCCGATGACGATGAGGACGATGGGAACAGGAGAGACCAGGACCTTCAGGGTTAAGCTGACTGCCTCAGGCTGGAAGCACTCACCATTCACATACCCAGCAAATCTGCCAAAAATATGCAGCAAGACGGTGGAAAAGTTGAGCTGATGTGTGTACAGTTTGGATACATGAAAGACTGCACAAACACATGACTGAAGCAGAGCTGGAGTTTGCAGCGCTCTTTGCAAAAGTATTCATACCTTTTGAACACTTTTTCACATTTCAACTTATGTTACAGTTAAAATCTTCTATTTTAAGGGGTTTATGTGACAAAAATAGTGCATATGATAACTTTGAAATAGAAGAAAACCGATGCATAGTTTTCAAATGAATATTTGTCTCCTTTTAATTTCCCGAAAATAAAATCCAGTGCAAATAGCAGGGTTCAGGACTCAGTAAATTTGCTATTAAATTCTATTTGTGAGTAATATCATATCAGTGTGACATGTGAAGGCCTGAGGGATTTGTTGGAGAACATTACTGAACAAAGAGTATTATGAAGATCAAGGAATACGGCAGACAGGTCATGGAGAAAGTTATGTACATGTTTGAAGCAGGGTTAGATTATAAAACAGTCTAAGACACACGTTCAAGAAAAAGTGATTAAGAAAGCAACTATACAGAGGAAGCCAGACGAAGTCCAGTTTAAAGTTGCCTCATAACATGTTAGAGATACAGCAAGTGGAGGAAAATGCTCTGGTCAGATGAGAACAAAATTCAACTTTTTGTCCTACATGTAAAAAACTGTTTTTGCGGTAAACAACACTTAACAGATCAACATTGCTGCGATGGTCATGCCAGCATCATGCTATGGGAATGATCGTGAGGCCTGGATTTGAGGATCGCTGGCATGCACTTTAGTTTAATTGAAAATATGCTGGAAAACTTGAAAATTCCTGATCACACACTCTCCACCAAGTGTGACTGATGTTGAAGAATGGACAAAACAAAACAGTTTGTAGATCAACCAAGTTGGTTGAGAGACATACCCATAAAGTCTTGAAATGAAAAGATGGTACTAAAGAGTATTGACAGAGTGGGGCTGAATACAAACACATCACACCTTTTAGATTTCAGTATTTTAGCTCCGGCTACTTCTTATTTTCTTCCAACTTCACAACTACGTACTGCTTTGCATTGATCAGCCATGTGAAAATCTCCAAAAAGTACATGAAAGTTTCTGGTAGCAACGTGACAAAATGTGTTCAAATTTAAAAGGTTCAAAAGTATGAATGCTTGTGCATGCAAAGTGCAATAGTTTCAAGGGTGAAAATAATCATTTATCTAAAGATAATGCAGGAGATAACAATAGACTTACTTTAAACTGAGAGTGGAAATGCCAAGAGACAAGCCTGATGCAAACTTGATAAAGAACACATAAAAAGAATAGAAGAGGGCTTCATGACCGTGGACATCTGGATTCTGAACTTTGAAGTCATCCACAACATCTGGAAGCATTGACCTGAGGGACAAACAGCATTTAGCTCATGATAAAAACCAACAGAAGGAAAAGGTTCTGTGGGTAAATCTGGGGACTCACCAAGGTAAGAGGAACGCTGCTGCCACACTCACACCTGCTGCTACAGAGACCAAGTAGGAAATGACCAGGTGGCTCTGGATGGAGACGATCAGGATCATGAAGGGTACTGCCCACTGCAGGAAAAGATAGAAAGAAGTCAGATTATAATCCTTATTTAGCACCATAATCTGAAGTTTTTCCAGTCTGTAAAAATACAGACCAAGATGCCGCAGTACGTCGCCGTCTTCTTCCCAAACCGAGTCAGGAACCACTGCCACCACGGTATGGTTAAAGTTCCAGATATCTGGGGGTGGAAAGGAGAAATGTTTGGTGCTTGGTTTGGGTTGAGAACCAATGTGGAATCATGACAGCAAGTGTATGAATCAAGGATAGCAAGCCTAGAAGTGCAAAGATCCAATCACTGAGATGCAGAAGCACCAATGTAATCAAGATTGTTTAAGAATGTTATTTTTATAGAATTGACAGGCAACCTAAATTTGATATTTTCATTGTTTTTCACACTGGAGAGATGTAATTTACATTCCCAACAAACTTTAGAGCTATTTAAAATCAAGTTGCTGCCATGTATAATGTTAAATTTGCAGTAGCTGTGGAATATCATCTGAGTTTGGATCAAGACATTTCTCATTGAAGATGTTTTTGTTCCTTTCCACTGACTTCAAGAATGTCACATTCACTTTTGAATGTGAGGAGAAAAAGCAAAAGTTGCAGTTGTAGTAAACTAAAGAAATCAAACTACAGAGGAGAAAAGTTAAAAGTGTATAATTCTATTTGAAACTTTTAAGGCATCAAGATATTTAGTTGGTGGGATGGAAATAAGAGGAAAAGGGACCAAGATTAAAAAGCCTGGAGAACTTGAAAATTTTAAGATGGTCTGGATGCCAGATAGGAAGTAATGAGGATGACTCAAGACTTTTGCACAATACAACAGACAAGGGAAAACTAATTGATTGGTTTTGGTCAATTTGTGAAATCATACTTTTTAGAATCTGTTCCTTTGAAAGACAAAATCAGAAAAAGATGTAGCTAATCTAACACATGACTTATGATTACAGGAATAAAAATATGTTTAATTGTTAAATGTACAAAAACAACATTGAGGTTAAAAATAAGCTTTTATAGTGAATTGGTCAAAAGCATCTCTAAGAAAAAAACTATTGTTCTCTTAGAATAGCCATCTATTGCCAACTAAATACTGAAGTTGCATAACTATGTGGGAGAAAACCTTCATATATGAAATCAAGAATAATTATGTTGCGTTTCTCACAGTGATATGAACAAGAGACAATCAGAACATTGAGACCGTGCCCTCTAGTTTTAGATATTTTGAGGTTTTTGAAAATTGTTTCATAGAAGATAAAAACTAGACTAAAGACTAAAATCTGTTTTTATTCAGCATCACTGGTGAGTTAAAACATATTTTCAAAATGCAGCTGTAGTCAGATGTTTGCAAGTACTTCTCATTGACAGGAGGGCTCAAACGATTCCTCGACTGATTCAAGTACCTCAATTATTAAAATTCCTCGAGGAAAATTTACCTGCCTCGAAGCTTCGTCAATTTATGTTTTATTATTTAGCGCACCGTGTTCCGGCAGGAACAGTACTTGCGTTGCACAGAGCTCTCACTTCCGCCTCTGAGTTGTTGACGAAAGCTAAGTTTTAGCGGCATAACGTCCCATCTTTAAGTTCGGCCAGGGGGGATTTTATTGATTTATGATAATGCCCGGGTTTTCATCATTTTGGGGGACCAATAAGCATCTTTAAAATGACCGGCGCGATACCTGGAGTTACGGCAACTGAACATTGGGAAGAAGCTGCGGGAGGTTTTATACAGGTGAGCGGATAGACTGAACGGACGAACCGCACAATAAATTTCAGATCCCAGTCTAAGCAAACGGGTGGCGGAGCGCATCGGACATGGCTGGTAGATGAGTTTCTGAGTGTGACCTTAAATATCTCGTATTGCTCCCCCATGAGGGGCCATTTAGGATGAAAACTAAGTTTTGTCTCTCACACACTACTAAAAACTCATACAGACACACACACAAAATATTTAAATTGCATATATATACTATTAAAATATCATAAATATGCAATTTTTCTCTCACACACACACAAAATACTAAAATTGCACATACACACTACAAAAATATCAAACACGCATACTATTTTTTTCTCACACGCATACATAAAAGACTAAGATTGCACATATAATGTAATAAAATATATACTCACTTTTTGTATGCGAGAGAGTGATGTCACGGAAGAGGCGGGGCATCATTTGGAAATCAGATCGCGCATGCGTTGATACCACAGTGACGTCAGCTTCAAGTTGGATACTGGAGCTACACGGTGTTAGCGGCGTTTAGCTCAAGGTTAATCCGATTTATGAACGCTAATTTCGGCCAGCCGTTCTCTCCCGCTCCCTCCTCAAGCGCTCGGC
>CAEGAE010001955.1:0-22551 GCA_903067095.1 Girardinus metallicus
TATCTATCTATCTATCTATCTATCTATCTATCTATCTATCTATCTATCTATCTATCTATCTATCTATCTATCTATCTGTCCAAAGAAATCTTCAAAAATGAAATATTTCATCAACTATGCATCTATCAACTGCAACTATGCAGAATAAAAGGGCCTTTTAAGCTGCTTCGTTTCTCTGAAGCAGCCAAAGTCTTAAGAAACCACACCTATGTACAGCCTTGAGAACTATTGATCAAAGCCACTTTAAAAGATTACACAAATGTCTGTCTTTTAAAAGCCAAATGTGAAAGTGAAATGGTTTAAGACGTCTGCACTGTACTACACTGCAGACCTAAATGTAGAGATTAATCTCCTCAATTACACAATCTGCAGTTAGAAACACCTCAACTAACGAATGATAAATGAAACAGAGCCTGCTGTTAATCATTAAGACAAATGGAGACTTCATTGAGAAAGATCTCTATCTGAGTGGGGTGATCTTTGCCTTTTGAAGGCACTGAGAAGTTACAGTAGTTTCAAAGTTATTGCTTTTTACACATTGAAATGCAAATTTATGCATAGAGTTAGACAAATATCTAATCTGATCATCTGCTCTGTGGAGGGAGAAGTGCTAAGAACGTTTTTCCTTTAGTGTTCCCAAGTCCATATGTTTGTCTCACTGAGACAGGGAGATGCCAGCATGCGGGGCGCTTCTAGTTACCGGAGAGAGGCTGTTTTGAAATGTGAGTCTCTTTACACAGCGAGTGTTTCAGTTCATTCTCCCGGTAGTGAGAATGTGGCACCGCCGGGGTCTTTGATCGTGTCGGCAGCTCTGACGGCTGCTTCTGGTGCTGCTGGATCCCTGTTGAAGTGGAGCAGCAAACATGGCTGTCACCTTCAGACACACTTCAGGTAGCAGTTTGGAGGTAAAAATAGCCGCTTGTTTGTCAGCTTGTGTCTTTGGATGCGGATTACCGCATGGAGCCCACAGTTTGGGGTTAGAAAACTGAAGTCAGTAATGTCTGAAAAGTCATCCGTGGCAAACTTAAGAAAAAGGTGTGCCAGGATTGCATTTTTTTTAATTTATTTTCTACTTTTCTCTCTGAAACTGTAGCTTATGTGGTATACTGAAGGGACACTGTGTTGTTATTCCATCCTTATATTAAAGAACCACAAACTTGAATGTGTTTTATTAAACTGCTATATTATGTGAAAGATCAACAGAAACAGGTGCATAATTTGAAGGTAGAAAGAAAAGCAATACTTGGTTTTTACCAGTTATACCAATGAGAACCCACTGAACATTTCACATTTTGCTACAAAACAGTGAAAACCGTTTGATGAACACAGTGTGATAACACCAACTATCTATGGAAAATATGTGTTTCAGGAGGGTTTTGGCCCTGTGATATTTATTCAGTCACATGACAATGATGTTTAACTGAAGCAGAAAAGCAATGTAGGGGGTGTGATCGCTTATACGGTGACATAAGTGGAGGAAAACATAGAACCATATTTACCCATGTCATATATATGACATGACAATATATGTCATGTAAATATATGACATATATTTTACCCATGTAAATATATGTCAAATATTTACATGGGTAAATATCTGATATATTCACCCATGTCATATATATGACATGGATATATATGGTAAATACTGCCATATCAGCAGTATAAATATCTAATACCAACATTGACTCAAATTTTCTTGCCTGTGTGTAACCCACATAAAATGGGAATGTCTCTTTAAGAAACAGAGGTTATACCTAGCCAAAGGACGTTTAGTTTCCAGTGCGTAACAACCAATCAGAATATAGACTGCCGCTGTAGGTTCCGCCCTTCTTCCCCGTGTCTGCAGCAGTTTGTGTTTGCGGAAGCGATCCGCCATGAGGAGGAGACTGTTAAGCTGTGCAGCGTGAGAGTCCGTGTTGGTTAAGACAGAAAAAATACTATATACGAACTTGAAACAAACCCTTTTGCTCATAGAATTGCAGTTTATCATCCGACGTCTAAGCTGCAAGTAGTTAAAGTGAGTAAAAGAGACTGAACTTCAGTTTTTCTGCCGAGCATTAGAGCTACCTCGTTAGCCTCGTTAGCTCTTATTGGCTATTGGTTTCCTGGAAGTACATCTCTTTCTCCGTTCAGCTGAAGGTAAAGCCTAAAACATAGTGTGTTCTTACTTTATTCATGATGAACGTTCATATTATTGAGGTTAAAGCATGAAAAATATGCCTTGTTACATTATTTAGTGCCCCACGTATCCGGACTGAGAGCCACCATATTGTTGTCCCAAACGTGTCGCATTGAGATCGGTGAGCATATTCTGCATCTTTCATTTGGGTTTTTGTTTTGTTTATCACCTTTTTGTTTAATAGTAGCCTTTATTTGAAATATTTAATTATTCAAACGTAAACTTCTACTGCTTTTGGATAAAATGTAATATTTAATATTGTGTTTGTAAAATGCTTTTGCAATTTACAAAAAAGTAAATTGATAATTCTGTGAAATACTGCGTTATCAAGAGAGGTAAAATATAATTGTTTTAGTGCAAATTTGAGCAATTTGATAACAAATTAATGTCAAATATGATGTCTACAGAAACATGATTTAAGGATTAAAGCTAGAACAGCATAATAAAAATCCTATATTTCTGCTGGTCCTGTCTGTTGACGGGTCAGGGTTTTTTTCTATGCTGGATTGTTCCTGAGGTGGATTCCTCCTGTGACTTTGATGGCGAACCTTCCCACCTGGACTCAGAAAGAACTGGATTCCTTCTTTTCCATTTGGAGTCCTGCTGCACCCTGCGGCGTGGTAGGCCTGCATCACTCACATCTTCACACACAGTTGGCTTATGCGTGAGACACTGACTGACATTTTCTGCTTATTGTTTCATCTTGGATTTTTTGACATTACCCTTTTGGACAAGTGTTTATTTGGGACATTATAACAAATTGCTGTGTAGGAAATTCTCCTCATGTGAACGGTGTCGAGTCAAACTTGAATTGGAACTGAAATTGATTAATCTGTTGTCTGATACGAGTTATAATTCAGATTACCAGGATGCACCCAAAAGATTTAAAACTGAGAATTAGCACTTGGCCAAGTAGTATTACTATTATTTTATGTATTTTATCGTGTGTAATTTTATTTTCATAATTGTGTGCCTTGTACAATTGTTTGTCAATTTTATGGTTTATGTCACAAAACCAGTTCTTTAAATTCATTTAACTGCCTTTGTGTGTCATTTAAACACCCCACTGTGCTCCGATAGCCAAACCTATTGGCCCATTGATCTAAAAAATATATAATACCCTTCTCTACTGTGTTACATGTGCATCCCTAATAATTACTTTTCTATAGCTTAGAAAGTTAACCTGTAAAAATAATGGCTCTATAAATATATAAGACAAAAATTATGCAAAAATTTGGAATAAAAGAAATGGGTAGCAGTCTCACAGACACTTGAAAAAATGTTTATAGCCTCCTTTAGTCTTAAGTCTTGGTCCTCATCATTCTGAGTCAATTTAATAGATGAACTGTAACTTTGCAGAAGCTTTTTTTAATGATTGTGTCCTGTGGGATCTTATGGCATCTTTGTCATACACAGAAACGCACACCAGTTATGGGCTTTATGAACTCTGCCAACATTGTTGTGACTGGTGATGGTATGAATTAAATTTATTTTCCGGTTCGTCAGTGCTGCATGACGAACTTTGCCACTTTGTAAAGACCTGCTGCAGGACTGGCAGTCTGTTGTCTGTTCCATCTAACGGATAAGAACTAACCACGAGGCAGCAGCTTATGGAGGACGTCATGTGAAAGAAAGGATGTCGCATTTTGTACAGCACTCCAATCAATTTAAGCATGCCCATTGGTCCCCTGAAAAATTCTGCAAACCTAGACATTTTCATAAATCAATGAAATCCCCCCGGATGCCCCCGACAGGACATGAAAAGTGGACGTGTCCGAGGAAAAGAGGACGTTTGGTCACCCTAGTTTTGATCTAACGTTTTGTCCTAGCCAGTGGTCTTGAGCGAAACGTGAATTTAAAGCAACCCCAATGAGGTTTTCACACTCTGACCTCTGCCTAGCTTTAACACTGAGCTGCTGCTGTTACTGTTACAACTTCATCCTAAAGCAGTTCAAATAGCTAAAGCTTATGAATGCAGACCATGAGCCTACAGAATACTAAGACACAGTGCCCAAATGTTTGTTTTATTTATTTTCAGTTTCTCATTTCAGTTTTGTAAGCCTATATTATCTTAGAACACAATGTGAACAGGCTAGAATGTGCCTGTGTGAGAGGAAGATTTCTAAGGAAAGTATTACTCCCATAACACGGATGGGTGTCCTTCTGTTTCGGGCCCTCACCTTTTCTCTGAACTCCAAACGAAATGAGCAAAAGGTCCCTCCCATGACACGACAGAGCCGAGATGTGCTAAAATGTGGACTCAGCAGGTCATCTAAATTTTAAACAAGCTGAATAAAATATGGACATGAAATGCTCAACCAGCTTAAAAATAAAGCCACCTAAAACAGTGGAGAATAGATCAGCTCAACATTATCATCATCCTGACACTAAAACACTGCAATCTATGTTTCACTTTCCTTGTGGCTGACATTTATGGGAAAACTAGTTTTATGACTGAGACAGAATTAAAGTTACAATGCATAAACCAGGCCCAGTAATGCTCTGTCAGCTGCAGTTAAAAAACATGCACAACTCTTTGTTTTATAATAGTAAGTAATTATGCAAAAATAAATCAAAACATTATTTATGTTAATTACATTTAGTTTTTTTTTATGTAATCTAAATTTACACTGATGCTCCTAAATGTTTCATTTAGGGGCATCAGAGCTGCCAGTAAAACACAAAGAGAAAACAAAATAAGCTTAAATTTTTTATGCCACTTCTTTCGTCAGTTTTAATCTCCTGGTATAAACTTTAGCATTTAGAAGCTTACTTTAGTATAAAAATATGAGGACATTTTCAAAATGTCTTTCCTTCCTTGTCCATGTAGGTGCACTCACATTCATCTGCTGCCCATGCTCAACAAGCTCTGGAGTGGTGGCAAAATTACTGTGTAGCGCCCCCCACTGGAGGAGATGCACAGCAGCTGCTTTGTGTGGAACCAGAGCTCCATCACGAGCCTTAACACTGCTTTTTGCAACGTAGTGTCTCATCATTATTTTCTCCCTCTTACCCCACCTCCCTGTTTCATTAGCAGGTATGAGACAAATGCATCGGCACAGAAAATAAAGCAATTATCTGCTTGTTAAATTCAAAACGGTCTCTTTTCTCTGTAGTGAATGGTCAGAGTGTAGTTCAAGCAACGCGATTTTTGATAAAATCCCACAGAGTTTACCAGAAACTCCAGTGGCATGCTCAGCAAGCTTTTGGTCTGAAAGACATATAATGGAGTTGATGGGACGATGGATGGAGACAAACAAAGGGCAACATGACCCTTTCAGATGCTCTGAAAGGCATGAGACTGGGACTGAGGTTCACTTGTTGGTTTGAGACAAATGCGTCAGCACAGAAAACAGCGATTATCTACTTATTAAATTCAAAACTTTGTCGCTTTGCTCTCTAGTCTGAAGTGGATGAACAGAGTGTAATACACACAGTGACATTTTTGGTCAAATCCCACAGTGTTTACCAGAAACTCCAGTGACATGCTCGGCACATCCTGCTTTCGGTCTAAAAGACACATAATAGAGCTGATGGGAAGATGGATGGAGTTAAACACAGGGCAAGATATCTCTTTTAGAGGCTCTGAAAGGCTGGAGACTGAGGCTGACATTCACCTGCAAGAAGGGCAACGTCCCAAACCTTAGAGCCAGAGCTACAATAAAATGATTTATATCAAAGCATGTTCAACTGCTCGATTGGCCTTGACGTAAATCTAATGGAGAATTTTTGGTAAGACTTGCAAATTGATGTTTACATGTCACAGATATTTATTTTTTAATAAATCTATAACTTTCTCATCACCATTTTGTATTACTCTGGGTCAGGATAAAATCATATATTCAAACCTGTAGTTGTTGCATAACAAAATGTGAAAGGGTTAGAAGAGCATTAACATTCTTACAAGTCACTCTAAGCTCAATTCTGTTTCTAAATCAGTGGCCTTAAACGTACGGTAATAAAGATAGAAAATCTTAAAACAAAGGTTAAAAATAGGGACTCGTTTCATTAAAAAAAGCAACAATGCAGAATACAAATTTAAAATTTTTTTTGGTGAAAATTGGAGTTGAGAGACATTTTCACTCCTGCTTTGAATTCATGTTGCCGCCTGTCACAGGAGGACTTCAGATCACAGAAACTGATGCTAACCAAACGGACGCGTTGCATCAGCAGACCAGCTGTGCTGCTGCAAGCAAGTAGCTAGAGAAGCCTCGCAGCCTTTGATCCGTGCATGGCTTGAGTCATTAGATCATTTTAGTAGAACATTACTGAGTCTTAGGAACACTGATGAAAGTCCAGAAAAGCTAATGAAACATGTTTTTCCTTCTTATTTTTCACACTTGAACAGCTCAAAGTGAACACTACATAGAAATTTTAAAATGAATATAATTTTGTTTGCAAAATCAAACATTAAACAAGAATAAGCAATCAAAGGCCTCATTTACATAATTGATGACCAGCTTTTTGCATATTTAAACTGACATTTTTTTAAAACTATTTCTCTTTGGTTTTTGGTTTTCTTACATCACACATCCATTAATTAAACGATTCCTGTCACCTATTTTTAAGTCTTCAATCACATTTTCATGGCTTTGCTCACAAAGAAGAATCTTTTGATCAAATCCCTATCTAGTCCTAAAATGTAATTTTATGTGTTTACATGCTAACAATGTACTCTTACTACTTGGTGTCAAAGCGGGTGAAAAGCGGTCATCAGTTATAATAAAGTGGCTTAGGCTAGAATTTCTGTTTGAATGAAGGGTGGTTTATAAAAGCAGAATCCATTTTCTACTGAGTTAAAAACAGCAAAAAACGTGTTTAGTTTGTCATGATGACATTTAATATCTCTTTGTTGCTGCTTCCTGTCAAGTCAGACTTGTAGATGCATGCCAGTTTAACCCTGTAATTATGTCTGAAAAGCTACATCTTCTCTAAAAACTGGAAAAAAATATTACAATTGGCATTGTAATATATTTGCCAATGTTTTGTGGTAATTAAGTTTGATTATAGTGTATAGTGTGCAGTTAAACTCGACTGTAATGGATATAGCGCCATGTTGTTGATGCATAATCTTTTTTTTTTTTTTACTATCAAGCTTTTATTATAGATTTAAAACCCGGACAGCTGTGACAAGGACTAGCAGCCTCTGTTAATGGGCTCTGGCTGAGCTTCAGAAGCCAAGACTCAACAGTCCAACCTCCTCAACACACTGCTGTACTAGCATACTAGGCAACATATGTGTTACATCTTCTTTTGTACCACTTTGATTAGAGAGGATACTAGGACATAGTTCGCTTTGGTCTAGCATTTTAGAGCAAAGCAACGTTTGTAAAACAAATGTTTGTCAAATGTTTCTAAAACAACCATCCATCCATTTTCTGTACACTCTGGTCCCTTAGTGGGGTCTGGAGGGTTGCTGGTGCCAGTCTCCAGCTAATGTTCCGGGCGAGAGGCGGGGTCACCCTGGACAGGTCGCCAGTCTGTCGCAGGGCAACGCAGACAGGACAAACAACCATGCACACACACCTAGGGAGAATTTGGAGAAGCCAATTAACCTGATAGTTATGTTTTTGGACTGTGGGAAGAAGCCGGAGTACCCGGAGAGAATCCACGCATGCACAGGGAGAACATCTACTGCCACCTGCAGCAATACACCCCATGGTCAGAAACAACTAATCAGAGCCAAGAGGAGGGTCTTAGAGCTTTCAATCACTCGTACGCAAACACTGCTCACACCCTCCGTCTTGCTCTCTACTTCACTACAGCTAGTTTCCCACACTGGAGCCTGCCATTAATCCTCCGGCTAGTTAGCATGGCCAGTTTTCCACTAATGGTGAGTTATTTCTCTTTTTCATCAGGAGCGGTTTGTAAGTGGCAATGAGGGAGGAGGCGGAGGACCTCAATTATAATTTAGATTATCTGTCTTATGTCTTACTGTTACAGATTTAACAAATATTTAAAAAACATTTTTACTGAAGTTACCTACTGCAGTTTTAATGTGGTGTTTTTTTCTGAGCAGAGATTCATCTGTAATGGATCATAGGTGTTGGATACTAAATTTGAGAGAAGGGAACCACAAAGGGTCCTGCAAATAAGCAAAACGCAAAATATGTTGAACCCCAAAATTAATCTCAATATAAAAGATGCAAAAACCACAATCTAATAAGGGTGCGAGATTAAATGCAATTTTTAATGCATTGAGATATGATTTGTAAATGCTAATACTTGATTATATTAATGTTTTTGTACTAATATCTTAATTTAAAGGAAGGTAAAAGTCAGAAAGTTATGAGGGAGTGGCTGAGAAATAAAACAAGCTCCCTTCTGACAAAATGAAACAATGACTTGGACAAGACCTGTACCCTCTGTAGTTTGTTTGTCTAGTAAGTCATTCATTTGTGGAGGTGTGAATGCGTAATCAAACTTTGACGCTGACCAAACAAGCAAACTGCTCCACCTAAAAACCTAGGTCTTGGTACGGTTTAAGTGAACTCTAATGCAGTTTGAATGCATATGTTAATGCCAAGTGAACCAAAGACCATTCCAACAGCAGCGTTAAATACTGCCAATGAAGCACTAGAGGGAGAAATAGGTTATGGTCTTTTACCAAAATCAAAGAAATTCTACAACTACTAAAACCTGATGCCTCTCCATTGTTTACATTTTTCTTTCATCAAGATGAAAGTTCATATCTTCTTCAGTGTCATTTCCTTAAGCGGTGATCGGTGCAGCACCACCACAGATGATTTGGTTCACTTGAAAGCGTAGTGTGAATGTAAACTGCAGAAGCTGAAAATGTGACAAATGTTGCAACTTTGGGACTTCATCCTTGTTTTCCAAAGATTGAGAATCTAACACTTTTACATTCCAGACTCGCACAGTTTGTGCAGCCTAAAATCAAACAAACCTGGACTGTGTGGCTTCAGGGCACAGACTAATTTTACCCCCATGACAAACAAACTGAAGATATGCATTGGTGGGTCTGAGAGTTAAAGATGAGCAGCACAGCTCTGTCTCAAAGGCCTCCAGCAGGTGATGCATCCTCACCTACACTGAGAGTAACAGGGTTACAGCGAATGATGAAGCGTTGTGCGCTTAAAGAAAATTAGACAAAATAAATCACGGAAGCTCGGCAGCAAACAGGAGCGTCTGACTCCTGGAGCTACAGCACCGGCGACAGGATGAGGGCTGAGCTCAGGTCAGCACCTTTAGACGTGATGTCAGGGAGGAGAGAGAGGCTGCGACTCTGTGTTGGAAAAGCTGCACGGGACGAGCCTTCACACCAGAGAGCACGACTGCTGGCTTGTAAGGCTCTCTGCCAGCTGTTGCTGTTATCACAGCATCTCTCTTCTGCTCTCCATGGGTCACAGCGTCTTACTGTCATCACTCCAAATAACCGCAGCTAAGAAAAGCTGAAACTATGAGGAAAAAAAAAAACAACATTTAAAGTATCTACAGGTACCATTTATGTATCAAAATGCTTGAAAATATACTTTCTTTCACCAAAAAGAAATCCATCAAACAGCTTAAAATGACACTTTGCCTGATTTTTAGAGAAAACCCAAAAGTTATGCTGGAAAATTCCTATTTATGTTCGCAGATGTGGAAGAATCAATACACAAATGGCAAGATTGTTTGATATCTCTTGTTCTCAGTTTGTAAGTTGGGTTCAAGGTCTAGGATAGCTTCAAAAAACTGTCCAAAGAGAAAGAATCAAACCTCCTGCATGAATGCACAAAACGAGAATTCAAGAGACACTGGAGAGCTGGCGCTCTCTTCTAGTGTGCAGTCAAGCCTGCATTTCAATGACCTTTATGTAAAAGTCATCCGAAAGAAACCTTTCCTACATCTTCACCTCTAGGTATTGCAAAGAACAGAAGAAAGGATATTCATCTCAAAGTCCATATATTTTACTGTACCTGCACCTCAAAAGGGTTAAATCTGATGAAGAAAAAGACCAAAACAAAACTGAAACTTTTATTGGTGAGCTTCTGAGGCAGGAAGATGATATAATAACCAACCCAGAACTATGGATATTAGACTGAATTATTGCCTGTTATGTTCATCAGCAATGCCAAGATAATTATTTGTTGTCCCTCTTAAAAACTGATCTGACAGAAAATCTGTGGTTTAAAAAAGAGGCCTGCAGTTATATTTCCATGTTTAAAAGGACGTAACAATAAATCCTTCATTCACTCATGAATGAAACAGTACATGTCTGGATGATTTAAGACATAAATACAGTTATACCGCTGTGAAAACTACGTGCCCTGTACAGATTATTTCTGTTTTTGTTTCGCTCAGAAAAAGCTATCCAAACTAATGTTGCTCCATGTGACAAATTTCTCCCTTGTCAATTCATGTACTACTGCTGACCATGTTTTTGAGAAGCTTATTTCCATTTCAGCCACCAAACCCAGGCCCAACTGCTAGTTCTTTAGAATAAAGAAGCAAATATATCACTTAAAAGCCTTTGAAAAAGGTTAATAGGTCGCAAATTGCAAGACATCGTGCCCTGATCTAAAGAGACATAAGAAAAATCAAATATCTTGGATAACATGACAAAGTCAATGTTAAGAGGATGGGAATTCAGCAAACCTCAGTGAGCTATTATCTAAAAATTGATAAATCATGGAAATCTGTGGTGAAGTTTCACAATTTTCAGGAATGGCCGGCTTGGCTAAAGTACTCCAAAAGCAGCTTTCATCAAGATTTGATTTCCACCAAATTTTAAATCCTTCTCACAGGAGCTTGCCTGAAAGTAAAATTGAGACTCACTCATTGTACCGCCTAGTGGTGACATGAAGTATTAATTGACATGCTTGTTTTGGGTGTTGGGGTGGCCATGTGCAAAGCACACTGTTACATATGAGGGGCCGTTTAGGACAAAAATTGTTTTGTCTCTCACACACTACTAAAGACTCATACACATTCAAAAAAATACTAAAATTGCGCATATACACTACTAAAATGTCACGCATGCATACACAAAATCCCAAAATTGTGCATACACACTAGTAATATGTCGCACACGCACACAATTTTTCTCTCTCTCGCACACACAGAAGACTAAAATCGCACACATACACAGTATTAACATGTCGCACACGCACACAATGTTTCTCACACACATATACATACATAAGACTAAATCTGTTTCGTTTAAGGCGCTTGTCAAACTACTAGTTGTGTCAGGAGAGGATAGAATAGTGTTCAAAATGGCTGCTGCCTGACCAGTTCTGTCTCTTCTAGAACTAGAGTGAGCCATGGTCGGTATTTCTTCTTCGGCACAAGTTGTTGCCGGTTGATAATTTCAGTAATGCTGCCACCTAGTGGACACACTGTACTACAGCAATTTTGCTCATTTTAATCGATCTTGAATTATTGAATTATTTATTTGTATAGCACATTTCAGCAACAAGAGAGTTCAAAGTGCTTTATATAATTAAAAACAAAAATATACAAAGTCATAGAAGATACAGTGAGTCTACGATCGAAGCTTATGGTTTAGGATCAATGCATGCGCAGTCTGATAAGGGACAAGTTTGACAAAAAGTCGAAAGAGTAAAAAAAGTCACAGCCGCCCAAATATACTGTGCTTGCAAAATACGTTTTTACATCCCACAATGTCATTTTCCATAGGGAAAATATAGTGTTTTCATCATCATTTCAGACACGCGTCCAAACAAGTTGGATATGAATTCAAATGTTTTATTCCTGTTGACTGATATTTATGTTATAGAGGAAAAAAATCCAGAGAAAAATGTTAAATGTCACCACATTGTTGTGTCACACACATGCATATGTGTGTGACACAACTAGTAGTTTGACAAACATGTTTTAAAAAATTAGAGTGTGGTGGTTGCTAGGTAACATTTAATCAGCTTATTATTGTCACACAAGAATCGGTGGTTGGTGGGACAAAAAAAAATTAAATAAAATGAAACAGAAAGAAAGAAACGTTCACCAGGATTAAATAGAAAACTGAAATGAGGGGCTTGGTTGCATTTTCATATTCTTCTGTCTTTAAATTGAGTCCTATTGTAAATGATCAAGCCAATGATAAATGTCTTCTATTGTTTATTCCTGTTCATTATTTTAAAAATACATTTAATTCAGAGTTGTTGGAAATAGTTACACTATTGATATTTTTAATCTGGAGGTGACTGTTTTATATGAAGACATAATATTAATCATAAGAAGGGATCATTATGGAGAGAGTATAATAATTCCTACTAAAGCTTTGCTTTCAACACTTTAATATAAGAGATTTGGGCTTCATTCATCTGTGGCAAAGCAAATCCTATTCTTCACACATCGGGTTTTAATTTTCATTCATTTATTAAGACTTCTGCAGTTTTAGGGAGTGTTGCTGTACCAGTCCAGATTTTTTCTGGACTGGTACAGAAAAAAATTCTCATCCATACACTTAACAATAAAAAAAATAAATATTTAAATGGATGCTGTGATGGATGGATTCACTTCTTTAAAGCCTCTAAATCTAATCACATCGCCGGTCGGTGTGTTTGCTCATGTATGCTTAAATCTGGTCATCGCAGATGCCTCCAAACAACTCGGGGCCACCTTCTGCAGAGAGCTGACTGATTTACATAATAATCTTCCCAGGCAGAGAGCTACAGGGCATTGTGGAGATGTTCAGAGGGAGCTCCAGGATGTAAAGAAGAAAATGAAGGTCAAGGAAGAATCGTGAGCTTATCTTTCAAACAAATCCCCTCAGTTGGTGGTATTTCTATGTCAAACCCACTGCCCCACTGTTTTTCAGTTTCTGATTCAGCTCTGCAACAAGAAAACAACCATCTGCTGAGTTTTACTGTACGCAATTTTGGGAGCCACATGAGGTATACTCGTTAGTCTTAAATCAGATAAATTTCCATTTGTGAACAACTATAGAAATGACAGAAATAAGATGGAGAATAATCCTGTTTTCATGAAGTAGCTTAAAAGCCTCAATTTTGAAGCATTGTTCTGTGATTGTTGATAATGCCAAGAAAATGTGCATCAGGAATTGGTTTGGAAAGAAGTTAGAAAATGTTCAGCAAATTGGTTTCAGTAATGATCTGGGTCAGAGCAAATTCATTTACACTCTATGCACATTTCAGTCAGTCTCAACATGAGGAAAGCTGAAACTGAGATGGGTTGCACAGACCACCGGTGCCTACGGCAGATTACTGGATGTCCTTATTTCATTCTTCATTCATAGCAGTTTTCTTGGTTAGAATTGAGAGGGAGCCCACTCTCTTGGATGAAAGGCAACCCCACACACAGACTGAGTTAGGATGCCCCTCTGTAGGCATGACAAAGGACTCATTTAAGCGCCCACCTGTGCTTTTCCACAAAAAAGATTTTTTTCCACAAATCTGAAAGCAGATTTGTAAAAAAAAAAAAAAGAAAATCCAGTAGAATTTGTCTACCCTTTATGTTGTTTTCACCTGTCATATGTTTGTTTTCCAAAAGCATTCATGTCAGTGCTTATGCAAATATGCTTACATCGAGCAAGTTCGCCCAGCAAACTCTGAAGTGATCTAATGATGATGTGAATCATCACAATAAATACCAAGGCTGGAATGTTTGAGAATCCTTTGGACAAGCTTGTGAAACTTTGACACTATTCATCAGAAAGTCTTACTGTTCATCATATTCTTGCCATTCTGTATTTTCCCACTTCCTTCTGTCTCCCCTTATAAGTTAGAAGTTAAAAACAATAAATATGTTTAAGCCAATAATACCAAGCAGATGGTACAAGAGTTGGCACATTATTGCTTTCCACCAGAAAAAGGTACTTAATTAAGCCAAGACAGAAAGATTGCAACTAATGTCAGAATACAATAGGAAGATAATCTAGTAGATTTTAAACTAATGATATTCCACAGAGACAAATCCATTTAAATTACTTTCTTTTTTCTCAAGATGATTCCTTTTGATTTTTTTCTAAAGAAAATGTGGTTAAAAAGCAAACGGCTAACAGCTGTCCACGCAAAGAGGTGGTTGTAAGGATGTTTGGTCTTTTGTGTCATAAAATCAGTTTTCAGGAGAATAAAACAGTTTACTCTAAATATTTAACATTTGAAATAGAATTGTATAGAAGCAGTCTACCCATGTTTACAAATAGTGAGTTTTGTTTTTTAATGTCAAATTCGAAACAGCCACAGGAGGAGTCACAGATTTTTATTTTTCTCTCTCAAGGTTCAGTCTAGTAATTGATAAAAATCCATTTGCATGTCTTCCTGTGAGGTCAGCAGCAGCAGCAGCAGCAACAGAAGAGGCATATTAGAAATGCATGTTCATAGATACTATTGGGTGATATTTTGTGTTCATCAACCGGCCCAGTCTTTTATGGATTGCTCTATCCAGGCGGGACTGTCCTCAGCCTCTGAAAAGGTTGAGCGCCGCTGATCTACTGGCCAGGGGATCAATGAAACAGTCGGACTCATTCAGATTGATTTCCAGCTGGAACGCAGCAGCTCGTGGTTTCAGGCACAGCAAACGAGTTTAATTTGGCGGGATCTGGCAGTCAGCCAAAACCCATCCATGCCAAACACAAAGCGCTCCTCCCTCCTTCTTCTCTGATTTAACAGCTGGGCTGAGTGTTCTGACCCCTTGAATGTAAACCATTACAGGTCAAGTTCTCCTGCAGAAGATGCCAGTAGAAGGAGAGATTGCACATTATGACTAAAGGTACTCTGACAGTTTTCAAAGATCAGGTGGCATGATGAACAATAACAATAGTTTCGCGATGATCTGATAATATGTGTCAGATGAATGGTAAGGAAGAGATGATGAAAGCAATTCAACAGCTGCGTCTCGGAGAGAAGAAAAGAGGCAATGAAGAGTCATTGAAAGAGGAAAATAGGACACCTGAGAGGATGGCTGAACAGGAGAGTCTTAAAGGGATAAATTAAATTGGAAGCGCAAGAAAAGACAGAACGGAAAAGAATGAGCTTAATTGAAGGAGCTGAGGAGATGAATGAGGAGAAAATGTGGAGGACAAAATGAGAGGAGAGGACAGAAAGCAAAGATACAGGATGAATATAAAAAAGAAGGAAGCGGTTTTCTAGTTTTGCTTGCTACATTCCTGCCCTGGGAATCAAGGAGTACAGAGACAGAATCCATATAACCAGAGCAGCACAGCCATTAAAAAAGTGACACATATGGGCTTTTATCTTTATCTGCTGCCTTATAGACAGTTTAGCAGTATTAGAAAAATTGACATAAAGACATGGAAAACTCCAAGATTTCACCCCTACCCTTTGCTATCATGGACAGTTATCTCTATATTAGCTAATTTATTGATTTTAGCACTAAAATAAAACACATTTATTGAAAACAGTTTGCATTTGTTGGCTGATAAAACACTGTGGAAGAGCATGGAAGTGCAAACGGAAACACCTGTTGATGTGGCTGAAAACATTCATTGAATAGTCAAACTATTAAATCTATCTTTTGTTGTTTTTAATAATAATTCAGTGCTGTTTGTGTAACTATCAAAAATACACGTTCATACGATGAATTTGGATCAAGACAGAGCAAAATGTATCTATTGTTTTCTACGTCTGCAGAGAAATTTCAGACGAACCCATCAGCTTCTCATATGTGTAAAATTTCCTGTCAGACACTTTTCTTCATGGGGCATTTAAACCAGTTCATGGAGGAGAGCTGACCTTTCCAGTTGTGAGGTGGATATTTCGCATCTGCCATCTTCTCTGCTTTTGCTCTCTAAAGAGTGTGACCGCACAACTGCTGAGCAACGCGAACCTTTTGAACAAAGACTCACTGATCAATCAGCCAGATATCATAACTTTTTTCTCATCAGCTCAGTTCAGTACTGATATTTTTAACCGCTGAATAAATGCACAGAAAACAGTAAAGCCCCACTTTTAAAGTCAAAATGCTTCAAAAATAAAAATCTGATGAAGTTTGTGGACATAATTTTGATGCATAAATATGAAATATTTTCTAATATCTTAATTTTCTTTCATTCACAAGTATGATCTCTATGATAGAAAAGGAAATTGGTATTGGTCCCAAAAACTGGGCTCAGCTTTACTTTAAAGCTGCTCTAAAACAACAAAACCGTACCAAGCCTGATCTGGATGTTTTAACCAAAACTCAGGTAATAAATATTTAATGTTTATATGCAACCAAATCATATATTCAAAAATCTCCCTCTCAAAGTTAAGGTTCCCCTAAAATATTGTTTCATTCAGACTTTTATGGTCACTTTTCTGTTTGTGCAGCAGAGGTGTAAATTTAATTGCGGCTCTCGGCTGGCACACGACCCTCGCTGCATGTTCAACCTCCTGTTGATCTCCATTAACACTGAATGAGTTAAGTGTCTTACTAAGTGCCTCTTGATTTGAGCTTCCAGGGAGGAAATGTAGCCCTTCTCTTACGTTTCTCCTCTGTTGTCTTTGGACTTAGCATGACCATTATTACACTTTATTTCTTATTTATTACAAAAAGGGATGAATTAGATTTACGTTCCTGTTTATGGAAGTCAAGCCTCCCTCACTACTTGCATGCTGCCAAACTCATAAATGTTGCTTATTATTATTCTGATATTGTCAAATGAGCGTCCTTGGTAAGTGCTTTAAATGTGATATTTTCTGCTTCAGATCATTCAAAGGTTTGGTGATTAATGAGAGTTAACAGAGGAATCCTTCTTAATTCTTGTTTAATTAGTTGTAATTATTTTTCGCTTTACTGTGCACAGCAGTAGGACTTTTAACCAGAATGGGGTGACTACCAGGTTTACAAACTCATTTGCAGGAGAAATAAGGTCTGCTTCAGAAGTGTAGACCTTCAGAAATCAACTAGGTGAGTCAGATCAACTGCAGGTCTTTCTTCATGGCAGACAACAAAAAGGGCAAAGAGAGGAAAGATCATCTCCAGACTCATTAGTCATGTTGCCTGGTTAGAGAATGAGCAGCAACTTCCTTTTGATCCAAAACTCCTGGCATTTTATCTAAATAATGTCATTAAAATCAGTATACCATTTTGGTGTACATCAACTTTAACTTTAAAATTTTTTATGGAGACTCGGACACAGACTTTAAAACTTTTTGAAATGTGTCCTGCAGGAAAAAATGTTTCTTGTGTAATTATTGGAATTCAAATATTTTTACAGGGATTCCTAAAGTTACACGAAATCACAAGTGCATCAAATTGGCTGAAAAAGTGATCAAACTGAGGATTTTCCACACCTCTCAGTTCATTCTGTTCACACTGTCAAACAGCTCCCTGTGTCCGTGTCTGTACCTGCTTTCCTGAGTTTTCTGTTCCTGAACACCGACACGATCACCAGCAGGCTCCCGATAACATCCACCACTATGGTCGTGATGAGGACGCCGGCCAGCACGGTGGCCACCCACGGGAAGGAGTGCTGTTGCTGACCCGGGACACCCTCCTCGCCCGCCGCTGCCGTGGAAATGCGCGGCTCCAGGGTCCCTCCCGCCATGGTGGGCTCATGGTCCTCCAGGGACATCAGTTGCGGGAGGTGCCTTGGATCGACAAGTCGCATCGGGTCGTAGCGGCGGAAAGTGGGTCCATTCAGCATAACACACGAAGGTCAGACTAGGCACAGCCGGAAAGGGTGCGCATGGCTGCGCGCTCGGCTGCGGTTCAGTTTTTTTACGCGCCCGAGCCTCCAAAGGTAGGGCAAGATATTTCAGAAGACATTACTTTTTCTTTGGTTTATCCCACTGGACACCCACGGAGGATCAACGGCAGTCTCGATCTCTAAGGCTCAGGAAAACACATTCTATGACGGCAAACATCTCTCCAGTCAGTCTGGTAAACACCTTCCATCTAAACTGGAAAACAGCGGCTCAGCTGATCCGTCTCATTCTCCTGCTTCCGGTCACCTATCTGCTCTCCTGTTCATGATTTCCATTTAATTCAGCCTCACATGTGCGCTCCATCAGGCTGGAGACTTCAACATCATTTGACTCCTCCAGCTTCCTCTCTGAGCGCCTCAGTCTGAGCCCAGCACGTTTACGCGCCTTTAAACATCCAGCGAGATCCGCGCGCTCTCTCACCTTACCTCTGCTCACGCGTGTGCTCGTTCTCGTGAGAGTGCACGTGCTTCTCCGAGGTTCACCAGGTAAGCCGCTGTCCACCTTTGAGCACATAAACTATACACATAATACATTTTATAAGAAATATGGACACGGTAAAATTATAAAACGTTATCAAACATAACAAAAAGATCAATAATGTAATTATATTATCAATTTAAGGAGATTAAGTTTAAATAACATTTGTTTTAAACATGTGGGCATCATTATTATTTTTTTTATTAATATTATTATTATTGATTGTTTTTTATGTGATATGGACTATGAGTCTGTAATAAAATCTATCTATCAAATAACATCTTCAGACCTTTTAGCAAAACAGAGTCAAATTGAATCAGCACTTCAAGAGCTGCTCACTAAGTCTGCTGGCTTTGCCAAAAGTGTTGAGACCAACAGAAATTAAGCTTAGGAGATTCCTCCTTTAGTGTTGTCTCATTTTCTTGTTTTTTGGTATTTGTTGTCATTTTTTATAATGAAGTTTGGTGCACATCTAATAAGTTTCTAGAACGTTTATTAATTAATTTACCAAATTAATGAAAACCAGGATAAAAATAGAAATATTTAATGCCTTTCGAATTTCACTATTTTGGTATGTAGTTTATCATCATGCTCCTGAATCAAAGGAAAGAATGCTTAAGGAGGATGTTATTAGCTTTCTTTATTCATGACAGCTTTTTTAGATAGGATGCTGTATTGTTTTTATGTTTTTATCTCATTGTGGTTTCATCTTTTCTTTTCCAGACATCCGTAATGGTCTGACGGATTCTTCATCAGAAAACATAGTTTTACCCCAGTTATCTAAAGTCCAATCCCATTACTTCCTGCAGGATGTCAGTCTGGTTGATTTGGGCACAAACTTACTAGTAGGAATATAAAGCAATGATGACAGCACATGTTTCCCTGGGGTGAACCATGGTTGATCAAGAAAGAACGAGTTTAAGCACCACTTCTTTTTAAAGCAACCATTCAGCTCTTCTGTTTCAATGACGCCAGCTTTGCTCTTCTCGTAAGAGTTTCTCTGAATTAACAATGAATTCAATGAAAAAGCCCTCATTTCTTGGTAAGGCTAAAATGCAGTGCAAATAAGGTTTCTCTGGCAGCAATTCTGATTAATCTTTTAATAATTTGTATTTCTTTTGATACAAGATTTCACCTTTGATCTCAGCTTGTTTTGATACCTCTATAGGTGGGAGTTCATGTTCCATGTTTGTCAGTTTTATATTCTTAAATTCACAGGATTTTTTTCTCCTAACTGTAGTAGTAAACACACTTTTATTTCTCTAACATATTTGTCAGGAGAAAATCAAAACCCAGACTTAAGCAGCAGAGTCTTTAAGTGCCTTTTCAGATTAGAAATATCATACATTACAAATGCTGTTAACTCGCAGCCAACTGCTTCACGCACACTGGGATGAGATATTTGTCTCTTGACAGTCAGGTACCTGATGTTGTTTTTTTTTATTTAAAGCACCTCTTTACTGTAATTGTGTTTGAAGAAACCCCAAAGCTGTTTCTGTTTAGTTCAATTATCCCATCTTCACATCACCTTTTCTATTCAGTTGTTGTGCTAAACATGTGGGCAACACTTTGACATCTTTGATTTTGTTTATATTTGATGCTGTTTAGTTTCTGAAGGTGACACTGTTTGCTCATAATAATAACAGAAAATCTCTGTCCTGTGTTGTACAAAAAAAATGAGCAGACTGAACATTTGTAAAGGGAAATTTTTATGTGCTGAATAGTTAGGGTCCCAAGCTGGGATTGTGGATTTAAATGAGAAAAGTGTACAGAAAATGCAATAATACGCTTTGACTCCCTGAAGTAGAGCCAGTGACAACAAACTCTATTACTGCTGTAAACATTGGGAGTTTGGGATCTGTAGAAGTCCAAATGTTTATCTTTGTGTGCCAAAATATCATGATGGATGGTTTCTTGTCAGATCTGTCGCAAACTAACTTCAGTCTTTTGCGTTTCTGGCAGAAGGCTTCGATACATTTAGGAAATTTTGGCACATATGTTATTTGAAAGAATCCACTGATGAATTCATAACCAAAGTTTAAAAAGAGGGGTTTATGGAGCTTTACAGTCTGTCTACTTTTAGTGAAAATTCTTCAGTTAGTCAAGAAAATAATTACTACTTGGTTTCAGAAATAGCTGATTATGTTTTGACACACCTGAAAGAGTTTGTGCAGAGGATGTGTGAAAACAAAGTGCAACTGCAACCCAACATCTTACAGAAGCAATTCTCACAATTTTCTTTTCTGTGTGACTTTCTCAGGCTTGGGCTCACATTTGACTCAAGAATACTTTGATATGCACAGGAGTTCATGGTTGACTTAATGACATCAAGGGGACAAGGTCTGCAGCTGCAAAACAAGCCTATAGGGAGATGTGTTTGGCTTTCTCCAAACATTATACTGTCCATTATATGGTTTACTTTTATCTCATATCTCCAAAGATTGTTCTGAAAATAACTGTATGTGCCACATGCAGACAAGAGGCTCCATCCTTCAACCACTGAAAACTCTTCAGTCCTTTTCTAATTAACTTATCATCCACTTTAACATTTAACTTGTTGACTGAGGTCTGCAGCAACTGAGAGCTTTTGAGATTTTTAAGTTTTCTAAGCTTTGCATGCAAAGACATGTTTGATATTGGGTTCAATTTGCTGGTCCATCCACTCCTGGAAAGATTAGCAGCTGTTCTTGAAATGTAAGTTTTTATTTTCTAATGGGAGTGTACTAGATGGTCCATCTATTGAGTTTGTGGATCTCCTGTTAGCAAAAGACATCTGGTACACCAGAAATCATTATGTTCAGACTCTCGTCTTCATCTTGCCCATCAGGTTATGTTGTACCTAGTACCTCTGGAGGTGGGATCCCATGGTTTTTATAGGGGTCAAGGCCTTGATCAGTAAGTCTTCATTAGGCCTGATTGGTATGATTTTCCTGTTCTGAATTAGTTGTCCTTTTTCCTGTAGTCTTGCTGAAAGAGCTTTAAATCCCTCTTAGTCTGAACCGTCTCCTTGGACAGGATTATCGTGAGATGCCTCACCAGGAGCTACAGCCCAAGAGATATTATCATCATGCTTTTATTTTTGATCTATTATAAGACACTGAAAGTAAAGGCGTTGCTAAATTATTGTGTGCTTTAATTAGTTGTCTAATTCACCATTTGATCTAAATTCTAAAGTATATCATTAAAACAGTTATTTAAGTCTAATAGATGTGCATGGAGTAATATGTTTTAAGTTTCTATGTCCATTTTCCATCATCTGAGCCGGTAGTTTGTGTAACCACTTCTTTTGTCTTTGTCTTGTTTTCCCATCAGGCTCGGAGCCATCTGCTTGGCAGCTCCATTGTGTACCTTACTTTACTTTCAAACTCATTCTATCCTTGTCACAGGAAACACGCCTCATCAGCCTGTAGACTCAGAAAAGTTACATGGTCACTGTAATATGTTGATTTAATTTAGCACCTCTAGGCTGCTGGCGCTCTCTCGTGTGACTTCACATTGATTTGCGATGTGAACCGCATAGGGTAAGTAATCTATGAAGATACATACAGTTTGATGGATTTTAACTTGAGCTGTCAGCAGCAACAATTTCTCCTCAAACCAGATAGTACAATGAGGTTGACCAACTGATAAATCTGTTGATGTTTGTTGATAAGTTCTTGAAAGTATGATATATTATCATCAGATCTTAAAGGATATTTTCAGTACATCTACTGTGTTTGTTGCACACAGTAGAGCTTACCGATAGAAGTAAAGTTTTCTGAGCTTCAAACAATAGTTTCTGTCTTGCTGTGGCGCAGGATTACACCAGTATTCTTTTTTAATCATATCAAGCTACATCAAAGGGTATGTGTGAAGGTTGTTTTTGTACAGAGGAATGTGCACCATTTAGTGGTGCACAGCCCTCACTAAAACCAGGAAGATAGAGCACATAACATCGGTTTTAAAGTCCCTCCACTGGCTCCCTGTAGCTCAGAGGATAGACTTTAAAATACTGTTGTTAGTTTATAAATTACTGAACGGTTTAGCACCACAATACATTAAAGATCTGCAGTTGTTGTGCCAACCTTCTAGACCCCTCAGGTTGTCTGGTTCTGATCTGCTCTGCATCCCCAGAACCAGAACCAAACGAGGAGAAGCAGCATTCAGCTTCTATGCACCACAAATCTGGAACAAACTTCCTGAAAACTGTAAAACAGCTGAAACACTGAGTGCCTTTAAATCTCGACTAAAAACCCACCTGTTTAGAGTTACATTTGA
>CAEGAE010001963.1:0-20452 GCA_903067095.1 Girardinus metallicus
TGTTGTTAGCTGTGGATATATTCTTCGTGGAAGAACTTGGATCCTTTCACACGTTTGTTGGGCGAATTCGCCGCTGCGATTTCCTCCGCATCAGTGAAAGAAAGTGCTGGCAAATTAAGTAAGGATGATGAAAAGGACAGGAGGAGAAACATTTTTCTTAGAGTACTTGAAATACAGCCAATAAAACAGGAAGTACCACAGCCCTATCAGATGCAGCTTCCGGTTGCAGTGAAAAAGGTTTATTAGGATCAATTGGAAAACATGTGTGATTGAATTGACATACATTTTCTGTAAAGTGCCTCGAGACGATGTTTGTTGTGCATTGGTGCTATAGAAATAAAACTGAATTGAATAAAAAAATAATAGAACAACTTGTTCAGATCAAACTAAAATATAGGAGCCAACTTTTGTTGGGCAATGCTGATGTAACGTTCCCCTTTTCTGATATAATGAACTTTGGATGTACTCCTCTACTACAGAAAAACAAAGGAATATTTGCCTCAGTAGTCTTCTAGTTTCCAAAAGATCCAGGCTTTCTCTGTTGGCTGATAAGTCTGCTATCTGATTATCTCTACAGGTACAAATTCAGGACAAACTGAAATGACTCCAACATTTTAAGTCAATTAAGCTCCAGCATCATTGAAGATAGGAATAAGGTTGGAGCCAATCTCAGTACACCTGAATGAATGGAGAAAAATCAAAACAGTGTTATGCAATGCAGATTGAAACAGCTACAGAAATTCACAGCAGCCGGACACACGTCTGCAAGTTTATATCGCATGGCTTATAGGGTTCTGGAAACAAAGGGAAGGTTTACGACGCAGAGAGGCTGGGAAATAGTAGAATTTCAAAACATTTCATGTATGATGCCTGATTGTGAATGAGAGTTTGGCAGCACTCATAGATATAGAACCCCAAAATTGAGTTCAAGGATACGTTGATTGTGCTTTCCTTCACTGTGCGTTCATTTGGAGACTTATTTTCTTGGAAAAAGTGGGATGTTACAAAGTTAATGCTGGAGGTGATTTGAAAGGGGAACAAAACAACCTCAAATTGTTTATTTCACTTTTGTTGAATATGAACTGTTTTGTTTGACCTGTTTCTGTTTGAATTAAATTGACCACACCAGCTAATGCTGGGCAACTACACAGCAGTAACAAAGTGATCAAAACACACTATTCCAGTTAAAAACCTAGCAGCATTTAACCAACTCTGTGTGTTTAAGTTTGTGAATATATACAGAATAGAATAAAACATTCCTTTATTCCACAGTGGGATTAATCACTTCCTGTGACAGCACAGTAAAAAAAAAACAACAAAAAAGCTGAAAATAACATATACAACTGTAAATTAATTAAGTACAGAAAAAGACTCTAAAATACAATGAAATAGAAATCAAAAAATCTGAAAATTTTTTGAATACAGATTATCTTATATGTTATTGAATACAATTTGTGAAAAATGAAACTTGAATATATACAATAATGTTAGTTTATAGAATGCCTTACAAAGAAGCAGTTTGCATCTAGATAGCAATTTATGGTTGCCATGGATGCCTGCCCTCCCTATTTCAATTATTACCATGTTCCTAATCAGGTTTAAGTGATGATCTATTTTCTTGCTCATAGTGTTGACTTTTGGACACTATGAGCAAATGTAAAATGTGAAAAAAGTTTATTTGTAACTATTGATTGTTTTAAAGGGGCAGTTTTATGTATTTTCAAGGCACATTGTGCCATTTTATGTCACAAACAATATGTTACCTCCAGTTCTTATAAAAGTAAATATATAAAACATGACTTAAAAGAAATTAGATTTTGCATCTGGAGGCCTTGACATTGGCCTCTGTCTCTTTAAGAACCTCCTGCTCTTTCTGATGCTATATACATTCAACACATCATCACAACAATGCTTCTCATTATGCCATTAACCAAGTAATGGACTGGAGAGTACATGATAAGCTCAGCTGACTCTTTGTTCCATCAAGTGTTTGCTAATTGGAGGAGCTGAACAGGGAGGCGTTATTTCTGTCCTAATGTTTACATGCCTTACAACTCTTCTGAAATAATTGTAATACAGTGCACATGTGAGTCTCACAACACGGGTCTGAACACCAAAAAACAGAATGTGATGAATATTTTGTTTGGATTTAAAAGTAAAAGATAAATTATGCTTAAGAGGGGAAAATGCATTCTTAAACTACCACAAGTCATCTGAAGAGATATTTTCTGCTATGTCCTTGTTATTTATCAGCAACACTGAGTAGGCTCTGGCAAGTCTGATGGGAAATACTCAGAAATTAAGACCAGTCATAACTACCTGGAAGGACTTTGGAGAGTCAAGTGCAGGACTGACGAAGACGAGGGGCTAAAAGAGGGAATTCCCAGAACTCCCTGGAGACCCCTCTTTCGTCTTATCTCAGAATCCGTCATTGGTGTGGAACACAGACAGCGCAAGAAAGCCTGAGCTATACTGATAAGTAGAATCCAAGACAAACTCTGATACGATTATAATTATTATGACATTGGCAAGAGCCAACAAATGCTGGATTGATGATTGTACATTCAACGTCACTGATCCAAACTCTCCCAGAGATAAAGGAGATGAAGATGCAAGAAGCCAGTCTAACTCTAAACATCCAGTATTTCTTTTACAGTGCACTGTTACTCATAAAATCAAAAGTAAGAAAGTGAAAAATGTTTTGATTATTTGTAATATCCCTCTTTTGGGATATGCTGAAGTCAACTTAGACTTGGATTTTAAAGATTTTGAATGACAGATTTATTTGATCAATTTCAAAGCAAGAAATTACTGCAAAACCAAACTTCTAAAACAACTCGTCAAGTTATTGCTTTAACACAAAACTCTAGAAGCAATTGCAATGGAATAGAAGTCAATTAGCACAGAACCTCAGAGTGGAAGGAGCGTCTTTTCCTAGCAGCTATCCAATGTTTCCATTTATTCTGATATAAATCTACTCAAAGAATTCATGAACTATAGCAAAGGGTAAGTTTGATCCTCAGCTGCGATCCCTCTGAATCTACCAAAAATAGTTCAGAAATCCAGATTTAAAGCAACGTCTAATCAAAACTTAAGAAATAACGGTTTCTACCAAGAACATGTGAGAAGTAACCAGCTGTGTAACAATGGTATCACTCGTGTTATTGTACTTTGTTGCGCGGGTTTGCTGGCGGGAAACTACTTGAATGACCTCTAAGAGGATCAAGGAGGTAAGTGTGACCTAAAAAATAATCCAACTTTACAAATTGCATAGTCTTTAACAGTGAATGGTACACTTCACCAAATGCCACCACTGCACTCTGAACACAAAAGCTACAGGTGGCAGGCATCGCCTGTGCTTCCCAGCTCTCAAAAGCTCTTAGCATGTGCCAAACAACCAAGGGTCAGGGCTTAAATCGCCCTGACCTTATATACACTGGAAGCCCAACCTGAGCCCTTATAGGCTCAGGTTGTTTCTTCTTACCTTTGAACATAAACATAAAATTTATATTACAACAATAAGTAATTATAAAGATGGCCTGATTACGCATGAATTAGACATGATCAAAAGGTTGGAACATATTTGCAAAGCAATTACATATTATATGAATTCTGAGTCCCAGAGGCCGTGATCATAAGCGTACCAGGCAGGCTACCAGGACCCAGCTTATCGCTCATCTCCTGTCTAGACTGCCTGTAGGGTCTACACTGGCATTGTCAATCATAAAGTATAACAACACCCCACCTGGCTTTAAATGGCTTCAAAGAATCTTTTTTTGTTTTGTTTTGTTATAAAATAACACTGTGCTTACTTTCAGAGAAAAAAATTTAGCTTTTGTCAGTACAGCAAACTGCCAAAATGTTAAATATTTATCCAACATAGACATAGTTTCACAATTCTTTTTTTTCCCAGGATGAGCTCTACTGAATGTTTCTTTTGGGATCTGTAGGCATTATAATAAAAGCTCACTATAGTACTGGTATGATGGAAAAGTTTTGTCACAGAGGCCATTGATCAGCTAAAATATATTTACCTAACTTTCCAGTCCCAGTCAAAGAAATACTGCTAATTTTAAATATCTAAAAATATTTCAAATTAGTGGGCAAAAGAACTTTTTTTTATTTTTTTTTATTTTGTTATTAAGGTCTGTATGGCTTATTTTGGCTTCCACAGCTCACTCTGGTTTCCCTGGTGATAGTTTTTTGTTTCTCCCTGTTATAAAAAAAATCCCCCACACATCATAAAAAGTCTTTGCTCCAATGTTAGACCCTGTTGGATTTTTCATATTTGCCTGTCTCTCTCAGGTGACATCTGAACCTCTTGAGAAACGTCTGAGTGTGACCACAGCCGCGTCTCTGTCCAGTTTAACAAGGCGCTGGATTCAAAGATGGCCGTAAATGTCTTATAGATGGGTGAGAATATGTGGGAGCAAAGGAATGTAACATGTTAAAAATAGATACATACACACACCGAGTGACTTATTCCATAAAAATAACCTTTTTCTTCCTCACTCTGCCCCACCTAGCAATCTTAGTGTTTTCCTTCATATTGTAAACACCGTTATGAAAGAAAAAACTGAGTTTCATTGTGTGTGTTCTGCTGACATTGTGGCTTATGCTTCTCTGAAGTACTTTACAGGTTCTTGTGTGAAATTAATGCCACAGGGGAATATGTTAGGAGTTAGAACTTGTAGCTAGAAGCTACTGGGTTAGAATCTTGTTTGCATATTCTTCCAGTGTATATGAGTTCTCTCTAGGTACTCCAGCTTCCTCAAGGTGGTTAACTAGTTACTCTAGTACCAAGTGTGTGCATGAATGGTTATTTGTCTAGTGTGTTTCTACTTTGCGATAGACTGGCAATCTGTACAAGTTGTACCCCAAGTCTTTCCCAATGACAGCTGGAGTTAGCTGTCCTTGAGCTTGCCTTTATTGTCTTCAGACCCGTTTCCTCCCTGTGACAAAATGCTGGGGAGAAAGTTGCCCAATCCACAGAGCAGTCAAACAGCAACCAGGCTTGGAGCTTGGTTTCTCCTGACAACAGCAGGGAGAAACATCCAGCGTGCAGTACATCTTCACAATCATGTTTGTGGAAGGTGCTGCTCTTTAAACACCCAATGGTAGCTCAGAGTTCAAAAAGACCAGCTGTGGCTAGTCTCTTGCCAATCCAATTTATTGAACAAAAACTTATCATATCTTCAATATAACAACCAGCCACTGGTTGTTATTTGAAGTGTATTGCTTTATGTACAGCTCAAGCTCAAATAATAACCAGACTAAAGCTCACAAAGGCCTCAATTAGAGAATGTTTATTGACCAAATTACTATTATTAATTCTTGGACAGCAGCTTACTACAGAACTTATTTCAGGGACAAAGAGCTGAACTATTTTCACACTGTTTTTTTTTTTTTTCACCGTTCAACCTGCTGTCAACGTAGCAGACTGTGTGAAACTTACGGGAGTTGCTGTGTAACTGTATATTCAAAAGATAAAATGTTTAACAGATGTGTGTGGATGAAATCAGCCTGGCCGACCTGATGTTAGAAACTGGGCTTCTTACCAATGTAAACCCCTATGTTAGCCCCTCTGCCAAAACAAAAAGACATCACTATTCCACTGCACTAACCACGGCTTCATGGTTACCTTTTACAAAATCTCAGAACACTAATCAATCCTTTGTTGGAGGTGACAACTGATGCACAGAAATAGTGTATTTAGTAAGTGGTAATCCATCACGATAAGTTGGTTGTTGCAGGTATGATCTCCTTAAATTATGCTACTGTACTGCTAATAGAAATTTAAAAAGACAGGAAACTACTTAAAGTCTCGACCCAACAAAACAACATTGTGACATAAAAGTCACTATAGTAAAATCAATGTTCTAAGCATAAAATCCATAGTATGTGTGCTCGGTAGAGAGATAGTACCAGCACTATTTATCCAACTCTAATAGTCTGTTTTAGAGTAAAAGTTAGTCTCTTTCACTCTAAAACTGGAGATGATGGATATTTTCTTCTTTCAACTGTCAACAAGCAGCAGGGCTGAAATTGTATAAAATTCAGACCACAAACTCCACATATTAACCTCAAACCTCCCTCCTGGCATTTTATAATGCTCACCTGTTCCCATTACCACACAATCATCAGAAAACAATATTAATATCTTTGAAAGTTAATTATTGTAAACTCAGTCCTGCTTATAATTTGGTATCGTTCTATCATCCTTCTGAAGCTAATTCATTTGATACCAAGAAAGTTTGCATAATGATGGTGGCAGCACTTTTGTCTTTTCTGATAATGTTTTTCTTATTTGTTTAGGAATGAACAGGATATTCATAGAAAGTTGAGTGGAAGGAAAAAGTGCTCCAGCAATAAGGGATACAGCCTTAAGATGATTGACTAGTAAAATTAATTTAAGACTCTAGGAGACATTCACAAGCAATGGACTGAGACTGGAGTCAGCTCATCAACAGCCACATGGGTGACAGATGTCACTTTCTAAAATAATGGTCCAAGCCATTTTTTGCTATTTTTTTTTTTCTTTTAACAAAAAAGACATAATGATTTTTGCAACAGCAAAAAAATCACTTTTAGAAAAACAAACAAACAAAAGACTACACTGGTCTAGGTAAGATATATAGGTTTATATCTTATCTATACTTTATCTTTAGGAACAAAATGCACACAGTGTCCTATTCTTTTAAAATCTTGTCCATTCTGTTTGGTTTAAATCCTTCCTGAATTTAATTTTTTAACAACTCTTGCCATCGAGAAAACCAGCGAACCACTTACTGAATCTGTATGTTTCATGTCTCTTCTCTTGCCTTCCCTTCTGCTCACCACTGCACCTCATTCCCTCTGCTGTATTGGCATTGACTCTTGGTTCAGGGAGGCCTCTGGAGGGGGAGCGCACAGAGGGAGACTTGAAACAATATATTATAGGTAAATAAATGCTCTGTCTGAAAAAGAATGCCTTCTCAAAACACACTCAAGCCTTCTCAGAGAAGCATGCAACCCAAATAATGCTCTAATTACTCCTCTGATAATATGATAACAGCTCTTCAGTCCCACTTGGAGTCACTGGGTTCACCAGAGAAATGAGGAGCAGCCATCTGAGACAGACGGAGAAGATCATCTGGGGCCTTGGAGAAACTGCACGTGAGGATTTTGTGTGTTTCCATGCATCTGTTGGAACAAAAGAGGGAGAAATACTCGCTATTGATGTACAGTATTTCTGCTTCCAGCTTTTCCAGCTGTAGGTGAACTTATTTCACCGCTGTTTAATCTTGAATCTGAAGCCACTGTCTTTGACAAGGGCTGGGAAACAGGTGTCTTTTCAAACTTGCAAAGGAATTTGCACCCTTCAGACTTTTTATTTTCACATTTTAACCTTTTTGGAAACACTCCGTTTAATACAGGTTATTGTGATTTTAAGCTGTAAACCTATAAAAAACAGTGTCATGCACTGGGGAAAGAAACTGACAAGGTCTACAAATGAAATAATAAAAGTATAATATTTGCATCCGTCTCACCAAAATATCATAATCTGGACTGCGACTTAACAGTTTTAGCACACAAAAATGCTTCATACTAAACAGTTCCTTGTAGCTGTGGCTGCATGTTCAAAGATGTTGTCCACACTGCAAATACAGCTTTCCTGTCCCTGCCAAAGAATTGACATCTCCACAGCATGATACTGCCACTGTCATGTTTCCTAATTTGGGGATGGTTTTTTATGGAGATAATCGGATTTCCAACAAAGTGCTTCATCAGTCAAGAAGTTCAACTTTGGTCTGATCTGAGACCAAAATTCTCTCCACACATTTGCTGTGTCTCCTGCATCACTTGAAGTAAACTAAAAACAGGTCATCAGTAAGTATGACTAGCTTGGCATAGATTTCCATGCGGTGATCAAACTAGTGGTACACTGAGAAACCTGGAAACACAAAGCTCCTTAATCAGTCCAACAAGACTGCAAGTTGTTGGCAAAAGTTCTTATCAATAAATAAAAACACTGATAGCTAATTTTGAAACTTTTAATATTTGCAATCCACTAAAATCACATTTATCTACTAATACCTGCTAGTTAGCAATATTTTCATGAATTGTTTTAAACGATCTTTGACTAAAGGACATCACTGCATCATATCAAACAAAGTATTTGGTTTTGGTTTTGGAAGTAAGCGTATTCAACACATTTGTAATGATTTATGCTCTGTCTTCATGCGAAACTCTTAGTAAAGCAACACTGAGGAAACGCAACAATTCAGAGCAGGAGCTGAGATGTATAGAGGGAGTGAAACCGAGGAGAAAAGTCTTTGCCCTGCTCCACCCTTGAGTGATATATATTCCCCTCCACTGCAAATCCAGCACCTGAAAAGTTCATCACTTCCAAGAAGGTTTTTTTATTATTATTATTTGGGAAGGCAACACTCGTCTCTGTATCAAGAAAGAAAGAGAAAAAGAGAAAAGAGAGAGCAAAAGAAGGAGGGGAGGGAACGTTGCTTCTGCGTCACGTTACTTTAATTTCATCTCCAGCTGCCAATGAAAACCATGAGAAGGGTTTTTTTTTCTTCTTGCTTGGCTTAGCATCCTTGCCTTGGCAAACGGCACAACTATAACCACACTTTGAACAAGTGTAATCTTTATACTGTACAGCATGTGACAAAGAGGACTTGAATTAATTTTACTTGTAAAATAACTTCCTTCCGTTTCCACATCCTGATCAACCTAGGTGAAAACATTCACTAATTTACAAAAGGAGCTGGTGTGCAAGAATGAAACCTAACCTTCATCTGTATGATAAAATGGTGACATGCAGCCATTTGTATTACTTTATTCACACAAAGTATGTCAAGAATGCGAGCAGAGTTGCACCACAATGCAAATAAAGTAATGTGTCAGTTGTCCTGTTTGCTTGCTTGTGTGTTCAGTCAATGGCAATCTACCAATGTGGTTTGCACATTCTAAGCACTCTGAGAAATTTATGGCTCTTCACTTGTTGGATGAAGTGGAGATTCATGGTTCACAGAGCTCATAATTTCTAAATAATTTAATGGGCTATTCAACATCCAATTTTCAATAAAATATCATTTCATCATTCAAAACAAATTTTCTTGGAAGTTTAAACGTAAAAAAAAAAAAAAAAAAAACACACTAAAAAATTATGCTGCGTCTCATGTGACAAGGAGGGGCTGTGCGTTTTACCCCTGAGGCAAGCGCACTTCCTCCACTGTCCACTGCGGGAATAGACTATATAAACCCGCAAAAACGGACTCTTCCTGAAACACTTACATAGTCTGCAAAGAAATAATCCATCCCTGCTTTGTCTCTCTGTCTTTCTGCGATCCGCCACCGAAGCTTTTGAAGTGATACTGCTCTACCAACGCTGGCAAAGCCAACAGGAGGTCGTGACGCTCTTTAAAAGGTAAAAGAGATTCTTAATGTTCTTTGCCATATGGCAAAATAAGCTTGTCTGGATGCCTCAGATTAAAATCTTGCTTTGTGGGTTTATTTTCAGAAACATTCCATCTGCAGTTTCCTTGAAATCGAACATGAAACTCCAGTTATTTGCCACAGATTTACTACTTCTGTGCATATCTTGGGGAGCAAGTGCGCTGGCAACGAGCATACCTGCTGCGTCAACGTCTGCGCCAGGTGCCAACATCACCGGGCTTGGCGCGGCGCGCGGCCACGGAGAAGGCGAAACAGTTTCCAAAACCAGAAGGAAGCGATATATTAGTCAGAATGACATGATTGCCATCCTCGATTACCACAACAAAGTCAGAGGCAGAGTGTTTCCTCCCGCCTCCAATATGGAATACATGGTGAGTCAAAGCTTTCATTCAAATATTTTCTTCTTTTAGTCCAAGCAGGATCAGTATATGAAACTGGTTGCAAATTGGCAGTAAAGCCTGGACAAAACAGCAGTGATAAATTAGACATTACAGTAAAAAATATGTAGTTTCAATGTAGATGTTATCGTACCTGAAAACATTTCTTCACTGTTCCATTATCTGCAATTGAAATATAACAGTATTGTCTTTTCCACTGTTTGAACTTCTGGTATGTTCTCCAAATCATTTTCAATGAGTGTCATAAGACAGCACTATGGCATTGCTTTAAGAATGCGTCTAGAGAAAACACTGCTTAATTATTTTGGATTTCTATAATTGATTTCTTTGCCTCCAACATATGACTCGGCGTTTAGGTGTGGGATGAGACTTTGGCAAAAACAGCAGAGGACTGGGCACATGCTTGTCTTTGGGAACATGGACCTCCTCATCTTCTCAGGTTCCTGGGTCAAAACCTCTCGGTCAGGACAGGACGGTGAGTGACCTTAGACTTCTCTTTGCTCACATCTGCTGCTCCTCTCAGGATGGATCGCTTTCCCAGCAGAAATGGTCATTTTATTGTTGCCTCCTTCTTGGTTTGTGAACTGTGACCTGCAGACTGCTGTAGGAATGCTTCTGCGACCCTTTCTATAAACAAACAAAAAAAAAAATGTAGTTTTAGCGATGACCCATGAAGACGAAAAGCCCAGGCCTGTAATAGGTCTTGAGATTTCATTTGGTTACCTCCATGTGAGCCTAAACCTTTAGATTTTATTGAGATGCAGCACAAGTCCAAAATTTTAAGTAAAACAAAAAGTCAATAACACCTTTGTTGCTATCTGTCTCTACACACCAAAACACCAGATAAAGTTTAAAGTGACAGTTATCACATAGACTTTCTGAGTGATATTTTATCTAAATAAGCAGTAAAAATGCTACACTAAAGTATAAGTATTCAATAATTCACATTTCAACTATTAATCCACAAAGCATTTGTAATGTGCATGGGACACATTTAGCAGGAGTGGCTAAAGTGTAAGACACACCTGATCTGATTTGGCATTCGACCCCATTTTTAATCAAACTGCATGACATGTGTACCAATTAGAACATGTCAGAGTTAAGGCCAAGACACATTGTTTGGATCCTACTCTTCACATTCCGATCTGATTGTTTTTCCTAACATATAGGCTCCGACTTGATCAATGGAGACTATTTTGGTTGGACAGTCAGAGACAGAGTTTCAAGGAATCACTAGTGGTCTGCAAGCCTCTTTTAACTTTAATGTTTTCTAATTGCTGCATACATCCAACACAAATTTCTTTTGGATGTGATGCCAAATCATAAACCAGGTTTATCTTAGTCAGAACTACACAGCAGTTTGACGGGAATGTCATGAGTGTCACAGGAAGTGAGACATGTGGAATAGTAAAATGCCTATGCTTTAAGGGGATGTACAAAGTAAAATCTTTTATTCCCATAAAATCAGCATATTGAGTGTGAGGAGCTCAAAAGTACAGAAAAAAATTTAGGAGTGAAACAGCAATCTTGCTTTAGGTTGTTCAAATGGCAACCAGCTTGTATTTATGCTATCTGGACTTTCAGTATATATTCTTGTGTGAATACTCAATCTTGCAAGTATGATCAAGAACGCTCCATCAAGTCAGAACGTTTTTATCAGGATCAGCGCATGGAACGCAAGTGGTGTATCTTTACCTTACGCCACATGCTTTCTCCTGTTCCACTTCTTTCCATCAAAGATCATTTAGACATGTTCAATCAGCTCTACTGCATTTACTTCAACTTAAACATGAACACTTGCACAATTAAACTAGAGTGTTCTATCACCCCGTGACACAAGCTAAACATTATGAGATGTCAAGGGACTGACATTATCTTTTCTAGTTTCCAGCAATCTACACTAAAAGTTCACTTTGTTGTTCATGTTAGACGCATGTGATGCTGTGATTTGTCTAGCTAGCCAGAAAAACTCAAAGTGGAGTTTTAGCTGGATAAGTATTCACAAATGAATCAGTACCACCTGATTGATAGAAGCAATGGAAACAGCACCTAGGGAAATTATATTTTATTGTAAATGAGCAGGGCTCCTAAAGTATGCTTTTCAAATGTGAGGGGAACACGTCCGCTTCACACATAATTATTGCGAAGCCCATGTATTAACCATTAAACCACAAAGTCAGTGTTTGTTGACATGAAAACAATAAGGTAATGTCTCAGATTAGGTCAGATTAGATCAGATGTGACAGGACGGGATTAGATGGGATTAGATGAAGTGTTTTGGGAAAAATGGGATCAAGACCACAGGAAACACAGAAACCAAAATAACAAATCATTTACAAACACTCTAAACGCTATATGATCACACATTCAGTTTGTGTGTATTCTGCTCGCAGCTATCGGTCCATCCTCCAGCTGGTGAAGCCCTGGTACGATGAGGTGAAAGATTACTCATTTCCATACCCCCGTGACTGCAACCCACGGTGCCCTCTTCGATGCTATGGGCCCATGTGTACCCACTACACACAGGTACAAAGATGACCATCAAGCATTTTTTTTAAACTAGTAAAACTCCTGCAGCTATGATTTTAATCAAATTCTTTCTCATTGATTTTTGCAGATGGTATGGGCAACATCTAACAAAATCGGTTGTGCTGTCCACACGTGCCACAATATGAATGTATGGGGTGCTGTGTGGAAAAGGGCAACATATTTAGTCTGCAACTATTCACCAAAGTAAGTACACTGTGCATCAAGTGGGGGGTTATAATTCATAACCTGATTTAGCGTTTATTCACAGTGCAGAAAGTCTTTTTTAATTTGTGAAGCATGCCCGTTATATTCTGTGCTGAGTTATAAAATGCCACCCATGCTGATGAAGGGTAACCTACATTACCAGAGGAAAATGAAGGTTCCCAAGTATGATCCTAAGCAGGGCCAAACTTGTGACTCACTCATGATCTGGTTTGAAACATAAAGTACAGAAGAGCTATTTAATTTAGCTGTAATCCCACTTTCCTGTCAGCAGAAGTCACTGTTGTCACCTTTAAAAGGTAATGTTTGTGAATAATTCCTGCTTGACATGTATATAATGAATCTGAGAAGTATTAGAATACATTTCCATTTTATTTAGCCTGGTCTTTTTGCTAAATGCATGGATCTGCAACTCAAGTCCTTGAGTGCCACTGTCATGTGACTTTTGGTTGCTTCCCTGCTCCAAGACAACTGAAACAAATGAATGGCTCATAACTAGACCCTTGAAAAACTTGCTGACATGTCAAGGAGGTAATTTGAGTTTGCTAAAGAAGGGATGGATCCAGATATTTACATATTAATTGGGGCAAGGAGGTGGTGTTGCAGCGTGGGATGCTCTCTTCAGAGGGTGGTGGCTGATGATTGTAACAACACCGTCAACAACATAAACTTTCCTAAAAAGAGACCACAATTATGACTGTTACGAGTTTGCAACAAATAATATTTTTATATCAAAACTCCCAGAAGAGCAGAATATGTGCAGCATTTCTGCTCACAATAACTGCTATATCAAGTTAACTGATCTAAAAATTTTTTCTTGTTTTTTAAACCACCTTTTTTTTGTACATTTTCTGCTTACATTTTCTGTTCCTTGTAAGCATTTCATACAGGAAGATCTTTAGTGTGCATCACCTCCTTCCTTCACTTTCAATGTTAATATACCTCTGTACCTTTGTAAGAAAAATACAGCAGGTAGGATATCAACCCCTTATGGCCTTTTATCAGAACTTCACTAGAAAAAAAATTCTCAAGTAAACATTTTACAAAGATAGGGAACATCTTTTTGCTACAAAAGGTTCTACTCTTAAAAAAAGGCCTAACTCTTTAGGCAAAATATTAACATTTTTGCTTGTGTATCTAATAATAAAGTAGCTTTTTAAGAATGTTTTCAGTCTTGCTCATTGGACCTGTCTATTTTAACCATTGACTATACAGTTGTTTGATTCATTAAAATTATATATCACTCACACATACTTGCAACAAAGGTGCTATAGGCAACAAAAAGCCTTAAGTAGTGGTAATAACTCGATGTTTGATGCAATATCAGCTACTTTTACACACTACTTTTAGTGCCTTTCCTAACCACTGTATTCACTGTGAGTGTTTCTGGTTCTTTAGGGGTAATTGGATTGGAGAAGCTCCTTATAAAGTTGGCGTCCCATGTTCTGCCTGCCCTCCCAGCTACGGGGGATCATGCAGCAACAATATGTGCTTCCCAGCTATCAAGACTAACTACCTGCACTGGTTCAAATAAACACAAGCTTCCTTACCAACATGAGCCGACAACCCACAGTACCACAAAGACATTGTTTTTTTTTTTTTTATCAAGTAAGGATTTGCACAACAGTTGAGCAAAAATGCTTTTCTGTATATATGGGCTTATTTAAGGAAAGACGTATACAACTGAAGGCACCTGATGATTTTAGTGACTTGTGAATAATCTGTAATAATAATAATGTTCTCTTTTGTCAATTTCCTACATACATTAGAAATGATGAAATACATGAATATATTTATATGACAAATGGGTCATTTTAACAGTGCTTACTTTACGTGGTATTCAAACCCATTGACAATGTAAAAATTAAGGACATAGCTGTCATCACAGCTCCTCATTTCAGTTCACTTTGGTGCTACAGGTATCACATCTGCATGGTGTGTGCTCTGCCTACACAAAAATGTTTTGTTCAAACAGGATCAAAAGGATCAAAGCGTTTGACCTTAGAGGGGAACCTCCACTTGCAGCGTTTTCATGCCAACAGTGACTTGCCAGGTTCACTAATATATCATAGCTAGCCGACTTAAGGTTGACTTGTCTCGGATTTTTAAGCCAGGCCTACCTTTTTGTCACAATCCAGTTCTGGCTTCAGTCTCTTGTGACGATGGTGCATGCATTAAATAAAGCTGACTGGAAAGACAGTTTTGTAGGCTGATGTCAGCTTAGGAAAACACTTGTGTTTTGAAAGACCTCCTGAAATACTAAGCAGTACATTTTCAGTTTTAATCTGCACTAATTCACCTCATTGTAATATCAATGACAATCCTTTGGGGCATTTCACAGATTTTATTCACATATTTTGTATTTATGTTAGACATAAGTCTGATACATATCTGCTCTGTGATAACACCTACATAATTATATCACCATGTAAGTTTACTGGTTTATCACATTCCTTCATGTGTACTGATGTTGTTTATATTTTTATATGATCACGCATTTAGGATTCAGGCACTCAAGTGCACCTTAATTGTTTGTAAATTTCTAAAATAGCAACAAAAAAAGTGTTTTTTGAATGTGTACATAATCATACCTTATCTGTGTTAAAAAAAGGTAAAACCATAAGTTATTCATTTTTGTATGTTTAAGTTATATTAATTTTGTATTGTTTTGTTAAATGGTAGCATATATTCGACATACTGAAGAGAACAAAAACAGGAAGAATCACATTTTCAGCACTGACAGTTTTTAAATCAGCAATGATATTAATGCTGTAAAGTCCATTTTTTATGTGTTGGACTTGTATTAAAATGTTTAATTTTATTGTTTCGTTTCTTGTCTATTTTTAACAATGTTATAGAGGGTTCTGGCTTAATGTTTCCTATGAAGTGTGTTCACTATATGTTTTTTGTGATTTTATTTGTGACAATTTTCTTTCTTCCTCTTTTTTCTATGGAAAAAGTTATAGTAAGTTAATAGTTTATAGAATGAGAGAAATTGATATATAAAAAAAAACAAATGAAAACCATCTAACCCAACAATGTGGATGTCAAGCAGTAAATGGGGCCTTTTTTATGCCCTTTGCTAGATTTATACCCTACAGTAACTATCTGAATGACAGCTGACAGATCAAAACTAATGAGAAATTATCTCAGCAAATATGGAAACAGTTCCTGTTTCTAAGAAACATCAGAATTGCTGGACTGTCGTAACATCTTCCACTCTGTCTCGAAGGTAAATCACCATCATCATACATACCATAACCATCACCATCAAGTTTTTTTTTGTAGCACATTTCAGAAACAAGGCAATTCAAAATGCTTTCTATGATAAAAACAAAAAAAAGAAAACAATATTACATTATAGTAGCAAAATAAAGAAGTGATGAAAAGTTGCAATCTAGACTAAAACTATTCATGTTCCACTTACTATTCAATCTAATCTAATCTTGCTTTAAGCAAGATTAAATTAGTGATCAGCATTGCTTTAAACAAATTCAGAGTTTCAGCACCTTAACATTTTTTTCTGGAAGTTGTAGCATATTAGTGGAGCATAAAAACTGAGTATGGCCTCACCCTGCTTGGTCCTGGGGATGAAGAGTAGACTGATCTGTTGAAGGCTAATACAACAAAAATGTATTTTGGTGCTAAGCCATTAAATGATTTATAAACCACTGAAAGCATTTTAAAGTCTGTCCTCTGAACTTTAAGGCAACTTTTCATGAGCTGGGTACCAGAGGTTCCATCTTCACCCCAGTTCTATAGTTCTTGCACTGGTTCCCTAATCAGTAGAAGTCACTGGTCTTCTTTGTCCTCTTTTTTTCTTCTCAATTTGCCGTAGCCTCCAGATGGGGATATCGGTGTTGCTGGTTGGATGTTGCCAGATGAAAGGATGGTTACAGCATGGCTGCATCCCTTTTTAATGTGGGTTCACTATCGTTTTAGTTGGTTGGGTGGTGATGATTGGTGGTGTTTACAACCGAGCTGATGTTGCAGTATCAATGATGTATGTTTGTATGGCTGTAGAGGTTGGGGCAGTTGACCCTGGGTGTATGCCAGCTGCTTGGGGCTTCTTAACTGCTGAGTTTATCCTGTTCTAGTGTTGGGAATGGGATCCAGAGTGGTTCTACGGCATGTGTTGTGTTGCATTTGTGTGCAGTGACTGGGGTAATGTCATGCATTACATTGAAAATCCAACCAAAAGGAATAAAATGTTTGAAGGAACTCACATAAAGACCAAAAACAGTTAATCACTCAAGGAGAAATGGTAAAATACAGCACATTTCCAGCCGCCAGTACATGGAGCAATAAATTCAAGTGGACCTTGTAGTGCTATTACCTACTTCCAGCATTTACCGTGGCAACTGTCACACATCTGTATACTCTTGAGGTAAACTTCTTTCCCTGATAGCTCATCTGTCTCACTGACCTGTTTTTGTTGAACCAGTTTCCCCTGAAGTAAGAACGTGATGAAATGTTTATTTGAACAGAAGACAGAGACTTCACATGGGTCATGGCAGACTGACAGACAGCAGTGGGTGATTTTAGGGTGGTTCATTTCCAAGTCTGCAAGGGGTTATTACATTCCAGTTGTGCTGAGAGGACAGAGAAGTAGTTTCTAGCAAGAAGTGATTAATAAAACAAAAAGAAAGAAGGGATAATAACTGAGGAGGGAAATTTTTCTCTGACTATTTTAGTCAAATGTTTCGAATTTTAATATCGAAAGTATAATCAAGTATCATCGGTAATTTCATTTTCAATTTGTGTAATGAAACCTTGTTATAGATTGGGAATGACACATAGCACCAATTTGACAAGGCTGACATCTCTGTTATCATCAACACGAGTGGATTGTTTTGCCTACATCAATGCAGTCAAGATAGAGACTTTAACGTTAGACTAGTGAAAAACAGCAAAATATTTAGAACTTTTGTGTGATAAAAAAACAAACTATCCTTGTTGCACATGACCCAGAAACTATCAGAACGTAAATAATGGAAGTTGTTTTAGATTACTGCTTCCTATAAATCAGGGCCCATACCTGTAGAATATGAAAAACATCAAAGATAGTGAAGATGAACACATTGGGATAATGAAGAGATGGACATTATCAGATTCAGTGATCAACTGGCTAAGTTGTTTAAACTGTGCTCAACTAAGTTGACTAAAGTGGGACAGAAAAAATATCTCATCACACCATTTTACAAGGATTAGTTAATAATTTTATGTTGATTATGCCAAATTGTGACCCTACCTTCTGAGGGTAGAAGCTGAAATTGAGACTCATCAAAACAGGCAAAATTTTTCCTTTATTTAGCTGACAGAATGGGCTCCAGTGTTTGATGTGTTTTGTGCTTGTAGGTAGTATCCCACATATCTTGATTGTGATGAGTGACCTGCAACACAAAGTGGTGTTCTTTCTAAACCCCCAAACCCTGCCCCAAAATTCCCCACCACATAACTATTGGAACACTTAATTATCACAGGGAGCTGCCAGCTTCTTATATGGAAAAAATGCAACATAAACTCTATCAGGGTGTAACAGTGGACAAAGACTTTTTAATCATCTTTTTAATTGGTGCTTCTGCAACCCTCTCCAAATGCCGCCGTTGGCATCTACCCTTCTTGCTGGAGCTGATCTGCCTCTTTGATAATTCAGCTGTGTTGACACAGAGCAAGGGTTCCCATAGGAAATGCTGGTATACTCAAGATCAGGAATAAATTATGTTATACTGAGTTAAATGTTTAGGCCATAACATAAGAATTACAGTGTTTACATTTGTTATCAAGTCAATTAGCATGAATATATTAAGTTTTTTGGCTTAATCTAATAATAGAATTACGACTATAAAAACCACTTTTACAAATCATTTTTTTATGCACTAACAAATACAACACAGTGACACTTTGGACACCTATAGTGGGACACTTCTCTGCTGATTGTTGCACAGCTGCATCAGTTCTTCTCTTATTCTACTGTAAGTGCACTCCACAACCTCTCTGACCTCCATGGCTTCACAGAATGCTTCAAAACTTGGCTTCGCTGTGCCTCTGGAGGGTTATTGGAGGAGATTTCTCTCTAATTCATTGTATTTTTTCTCTTTTTTTTATTCAGTCCCATCTTGGAAGCACAACAGCTATGTTTGTTTAGCTCCCTCTTGCAGCTCAGCCAGCGGAAATGCACCCAGAACCCTGAACAAGCCTTACTTCATAACCCTCCCATATCCTTCTTTGGCAAAGCCACTATGCAGCATTAAATAGAGCTATAGTATTCAGTACCTTTTTCAATATTTGAAAACATTGCCAAAATTCTTCTCCAAAAAAGTTAACATATGTTTATTGTAGAAATACATTGTATTTACATCTTTAAAAGCTTTTCACATTGCCCAAACTGATTTCATGACACCTTTTCTGACTTCTGCGCAGGTCATTTGAGAACTTGTTGAGATTAATGTTTCCAAAAATTGGATCTCAGCTTCTTGAATAATGTTATGACATTTTGTTAAATAAATGTATATGCATGTGAAACTTTTACTGCTATTAACATATAATATGTAAATATATCTTTCAGCAAAAGTAAGCAGTTTTATTTTGTATCTGTTCTTGTAAATTGGATGCCGTTACCTCAAACAAAGAATAAAAAATAAAGATTTTTAGCTACACGGATCATTTTGCGGTCTTTCTGACTCTCCGTTGTCTATTTTAGTTTTTGATGCTGTTTATTTAAAATGAGGTTTTTATAATATGTGGGTAATATGGGTCATTTCGCTGAGCTTATTACGGCTAGATTTATATAGACTCCGTGTGCTTGAAAGAAGCAAGCATCTGACAATGTTTCTTGCAATCAGCCACAATGAAACAGGTTACAGTTTAAGCTCAATGGCTTATGTTATGGTCTCTTTTCTTGTCTAGTGATTTTCCTTCGAAAATGCTCCAGTAAAATATATATAAAGCATATCTGACATACTTCGGTGTAGGTACTGCTTGCTAGAGCAGAGAATGTAAGCTGCTCTTATGTCATAAAAGTGTGTAGTCTATAATCAACCTCATATGTGACATTAAAGGTAATCGTATGTTGTTAGCCTAACACATTAGGCTCACAACATTACAGGTTTAATTTAACATAATTAAACCCTAATTGAAACTCTCCCTCCAACCCTTATTGAAACCCTATCTCCAACCCTAGTTTCAAACCTACATCCAGCCCTCCTTCCAACCCTAATTGTAACCCTAACATCAACCCTAATTATAACCCTAACATCAACCCTAATTGTAACCCTAACTCCAAACCTAATTGTAACCCTACCTCCAAATCTAATTGTAACCCTAATCCTGACTATGTTTCTTGCAATCAGCCACAATGAAACAGGTTACAGTTTAAGCTCAATGGCTTATGTTATGGTATCTTTTCTTGTCTAGTGAAGACAAAAAAAAAGACCAGGATTACCTCATGTCAAGCTCAGTCCGATATGGACGGAGATGTATTAGAGAGATGCATAAATGCTGATCAGGAACTCGACGATGGCGATTTTGCTACCATTGAGGACCAAACCGTCCAGCGGGACGGCCGAGACGGAGCGAATGAAAACCAGGAAAACAGTTGCGATTTCAGTGATGACAAAGTTGGTGATTCTCCTGATCAGAATCATGACTATTTATACTTTAGGGCTTCAACCCTTCAACTAGGATTGAAGCCCTACCTCCAACCCTAGTTCAAACCCTAACATCAACCCTAACCCGAAACCCTAACCCGAAACCCTAACCCTAAGGCCAACACCTAGTTAATGAAAATTTTTTACATCAAACTATACTTTGAATGTTATTTTTGTACTTTCTGATGTCTGAAAGTACTA